>QJPP01001403.1:0-64774 GCA_003996215.1 Jaltomata sinuosa
GAGGTCATAAGATGTTTGAAGTCTAATTCATGTTTTTCTATTCCTTGTTTACAGAAATGCCTGTGACCAGACAAATGAGTAGCCGACGGGTTGGCACGGATATGGGGGAAGGTACTAGTCATTCCCCGCCTATCCGATTGGATAGATTTGAGGCTCAAAGTGAATCACCGACACCAGAGATCCCAGTTCATCAAGTACCTGATGAGACTAGAGGGGATCCAGTACCCCTGACCCATCTGCTCCAGTGGCATCTGTGATAGCTAGAGATGAACCAGCACCTGTAGCTCCTCCACCTGAAGCAGAGGACCAGGACATCAGGAGTGCTGTTCGATTATTGACCCAAATGGTAGCCACACAACAACAATAAATTGGGGCATCAGCGAGTGCTAGGTCAGGTGGCTCAGAAAGTTCTAGGGCTCGAGAGTTTATCAGCCTAAGTCCTCCTATATTTACAGGCTCTGACCCACGTGAGGATCCTCAGGAGTTTATTGATCAGACTTATCGAGTACTTCGAGTCATGCATGCAACAGTAGTGGAGGCAGTGGAGTTTGCATCTTTCAGGTTACGAGATGTGGCCATTTTATGGTTCGGGGCTTGGGATCGGTCTAGGGGATCAAATGCACCCCCAGCTGAATGGGAGGAATTTTCAGAGGCCTTCCTAGCTCACTATCTTCCACAGGAGGTTCGAGAGGCCAGACTTGATCAATTTCTAGCCCTTAGGCAGGGTAATATGAATGTTCGATAGTACAGCCTCAGGTTTAATTCATTAGCCAGGTACGCCCCCGATATTGTGAGTATGATGGGAGCTAGAGTTCATCGATATATGCGTGGCCTTAAGGATGAATTGATTAAGGGATTAACAATAGCAGCCACACAAGAGGAAATGAATATTTCTAAGATACAGGCAATTGCTCAGACTGCAGAGGATCTTGAAGTACAAATTGGAGATAACCAAAGCCGAGAAAGGGATCAGAATAAGAGGGCTAGATCTATTGGGTCCTATGTAGAGCCACGAGGTAATGTTAGGCCACATTTTAATAGGCGATCACCCAACCCTGCTAGTGGTGCCCCATATCAGTTGCAAAGGCAGAGGTATGATCGTTTTTCTCAGACTGGACTAGGCCACAGTTCAGGTGCATTCAGTTCCTATCGCCAGGGGCATTCAGGTCAGATGAGGCCACCTTTGCCACCTTGTGTTCAGTGCGGTAGCAAGCATCCTGGGATATGTCGCCTGGGTTCAGATACTTGTTATTCATGTGGGAATCCTGGTCACTTTATGCGAGACTGTCCGAGTAGAGGTAGGTGTTAGATGTCCCAGCCTACTGGGTCGATGGCAGCTTCTTCATCTACTATTCGTCCCCCTAGGACAGGCCAACAGGCTACATCAGGTCGTGGTAGAGGTAGAGGAGGAGGAGGAGCATCTAGTTCAGGCAGTGGTCAGAATCACACTTATGCTCTAGCCGATCGCCAGGACTTGGAATCGTCACCTGATGTTGTTACAGGTACATTGACTATTTTTACTCATGCTGTTTATGCACTTATAGATCCTGGCTCTACTCTTTCATATGTTACCCTACTCATTGCTGGTAAGTTGGGGGCAGGCCCTGAGTTGTTTCCTAGACCCTTTGTTGTATCTACGCCCGTTGGTGAATCTATTATAGCTAGACGAGTTTATCGAGATTGTGAAGTGTGGATTTATGACCGCCTCACTTCAGCTGGTCTAATCGAATTAGATATGACTGACTTCGATGTAATTATGGGCATGGACTGGTTAGCTGCATGTTATGCTAATATCGATTGTAGAAATAAGGTTGTCAAATTCCATTTTCCGGAAGAGACAATCCTAGAGTGGAAAGGTAATGCTGCCACGCCAAGGGGTAGGTTTATTTCCTACCTTAAGGACCAGAAAATGATTTCTAAAGGCTATATTTATCATTTAGTCTGAGTAAGAAGCATAGAGGTCAGGATGGACCAGTAACTCTTCAATCGGTTCCCGTGGTGAGTCAGTTTCTAGATGTATTCCCAGATGAGCTTCCAGGAATCCCTCCAGAAAGGGAAATTGAGTTTGCCATTGACCTACTCCCAGATACTCAGCCAATATCAATTCCCCTTACAGGATGGATACTGCAGAATTAAGAGAGTTAAAGGAACAGTTAAAGGATCTACTCGAAAAAGGTTTCATTAGGCCTAGTACATCTCCATGGGGCGCACCAGTTTTGTTTGTTCGTAAGAAAGATGGGTCCTTGAGAATGTGTACTGATTACCGATAATTGAACAAAGTTACAATCAAGAATAAGTATCCGCTTCCAAGGATTGATGACCTTTTTGATCAGTTGCAAGGCGCCAAATGTTTTTCAAAGATTGACTTGCGGTCGGGGTATCACCAGTTACGTGTTAAAGGGGTAGATGTTCAAAAAACAGCCTTTAGGACAAGGTATGGCCACTTTGAATTTCTAGTAATGTCTTTTGGGCTTACTAATGCCCCAGCATCTTTTATGGACCTAATGAATCGAGTCTTCAAGCCATTCCTAGATGTATTCGTGATCGTATTTATTGACGATATCCTGATTTACTCGCGGTCCAAAGCCGAACATGCTGATCATTTACGTGCAGTATTGCAAACACTTCAGAATCATAAAATATATGCGAAGTTCTCTAAATGTGAGTTTTGGTTGACTTCAGTGGCTTTTCTTGGCCATATAATTACAGACGAAGTTATTAGAGTTGACGGCCAAAAGATTGAAGCAGTAAAGAATTGGCCGAGCCCCTTGAATGCTACAGAGATCCGTAGTTTTTTGGGCTTAGCAGGTTATTACCGGAGGTTTGTGGAAGGATTTTCTTCTATATCTGCACCATTGACAAAGTTGAATCATAAAGCTGCCAAGTTCCAGTGGTATGATGCATGTGAGCAGAGTTTTCAGGAGTTGAAGGACAAACTTACTTCAGCAGCTGTCTTAACTCTGCCAGAGGGCATGGAAGGTTATGTTGTTTATTGTGATGCTTCAAGGATTGGGTTGGGCTTCGTTTTAATGCAACATGGTAAAGTTATTGCCTATGCCTCGAGACAACTAAGAAAGCACGAACAAAATTACCCTACTCGATCTTGAATTGGCAGCAGTTATATTTGCCTTGAAAATTTGGCGCCATTACTTGTTTGGAGTCCATGTAGACGTGTTTACGGACCACAAAAGTCTACAGTATTTATTCAAACAGAAGGATTTAAACCTAAGGCAAAGAAGGTGGCTAGAGTTACTAAAGGATTATGACGTAGATATTTTGTACCATCCAGGGAAGGCCAATGTAGTGGCCGATGCACTTAGCTGCAAATCCATGGGAAGCTTGAGCCACATGGAAAATAGAAAGATTGAGATGACAAGAGAACTACATCAGTTAGCTAATTTGCAGTTTCGACTACTAGACCAAGGTAATGGGGGAGTTGTTATTCAAAGCACAGCAGAATCCTCACTTATGATAGAGGTAAAGGAAAGACAATATGATGATCCAGAATTAGTAAGATTGAGGGAGGAAATTCCACAACCACTAATAGAGCTTAAGGAAGATGGGGTTCTGAGATATTAAGGTCGTCTATGTGTACCTAACGTCGAGGAGCTTCGGGAGAAAATTTTGGCAGAAGTTCACTATTCCCTCTATTTAATCCATCCTGGAGCAACGAAGATGTATCATGATCTTCGACAGATTTATTGGTGGAAAAATATGAAGAGAAATATTGCAGAGTTTGTAGCCCAATGCCCGAATTGTCAACAGGTAAAAATTGAACACCAGAGACCCGGAGGTCTAACTCAAAGTATAGTGATACCTACCTGGAAATGGGAGGTGATCAACATGGACTTTATTACAGGCTTACCCCGTACTTATCGAAAGTATGATTCCATATGGGTGATTGTAGATAGACTTACAAAATCAGCTCACTTTTTGCCAGTCAGGACAACTTATACTGCTGAAGATTATGCCAAGTTGTATATTAGTGAAATAGTTCGACTTCATGGTGTCCCAATTTCCATTATTTCAGATAGGGGTGCTCAGTTTACAGGAAATTTCTGGAGGTCTTTCCAGAGAGGCTTAGGTACTCAAATAAGTCTCAGTATAGCTTTTCATCAATAGACAGATGGACAAGCTGAACGCACTATTCAAACACTCGAAGATATGCTAAGAGCTTGTGTACTAGATTTTAAAGGGAGTTGGGATGACCATTTGCCACTAATTGAGTTTGCCTATAATAATAGCTTCCATGCAAGCATTCAAATGGCTCCTTATGAGGCTTTATACGGACGAAAGTGTAGATCACCGATGGGATGGTTTGAAATTGGAGAAGCAGGATTATTAGGGCCAGACCTAGTTAATCAGGCAATGGAGAAGGTGAAGCTAATCCGAGAAAGATTACTAACAGCCCAGAGTAGGTAGAAATCATATGCAGATGTGCGACGTCGGGATTTGGAATTTAATATTAGTGATTGGGTTTTCCTAAAGGTTTCGCCCATGAAAGGCGTTATGCGATTTGGTAAAAAGGGAAAGCTTAGTCCAAGATATATTGGACCATACAGGATCATTCGGAGGGTAGGAAAAGTGGCATATGATCTAGATTTACCCACAGAATTGGAGACAATTTATCCTGTATTTCATGTATCGATGCTACGAAGGTGCATAGGAGATCCTTCACGTATTATGCCTATAAAATATATTCAACTTTCTAAAGACTTATCCTATAAGGAAGTACCAATTTCTATCCTAGATCGTCAAATTAGAAAGCTCAGAACCAAAGAAGTAGCCTCAGTAAAGGTGTGGTGGAGAAATAATAATATCGAGGAAATGACGTGGGAAGTCGAGGAAGAAATGAGGAAAAAGCATCCCCAGTTATTTATGACTTGAAGATAATATAGAGGTAAGTCATATTCTTATGTTCTTGATACTCTTCCTACTATGCAAATATGATCAGGTTTGAACATGTGAAAATGATTACATTTAATTGTATATAGTTGTATCGCCCTGTGAGGCATCGTGCTGGACTATTGCTGAGTTTCAGGTTTTTGGATAGTCCCAATTATAAAGGAAACTCTGCCGAAATTTCAAAAAATACTAAGGGACTAGATCTCTATATGCATTACCCTCATTTGAGGACGAATGATTCTAAAGGGGGAAGGATGTAACACCCCGTACCTTTCAAAACCTATGTGACTAAGTAAATATCGACGAAGGTATTTGAACTCGAGATTGTGAAGGGGTACTTTGGCCTAGAATATGAAATGGTCAAATGTATATAAGTGTTAAGTTAAATTATAAGGATGAGGGTTTTGAAAATGAGATAAAACAAGTGAGGTACTTGCTCGACTTATCTAAGCTCTTAGGTGACAAGTAGGTGCATCACCTACCTACGCTAACGAACTAAGTTTCGAGGGCCAATTATGGGCAGCAACACCATGGATTATTAGACCTAATGGTAGCCCAAATGAATCTTAAAGTTGGCCCATCAAAGCACAACCAAATCTTTCCCAAACAACTACAAAAGGTAGCCACCAATATTGACCACATTTTGACCCAAGAGAAGCCCAAAATCAGCCACAAAACTTAACCCTTTTGAGGCCCAAGCAAAGGGTAATTTTGGCCCAAGTTTCTTGACCCATTTTGGCCCAAATATAATCAAAAAAGTCGGCCAAAAAGGTCTCCTTTTCTTTTGGAAGCCCTTCTCTCTCTTTAGGGTTCTAAGAAGATCAAGATTCATTCAAGCTTAAGGTGAGTTAAACAACTTGTTATATTGGTATTAATCTACTACATATAGCTAGGATATCCTATGGTAAGAAAGACATGAACTATGGCAGCCCCTTTCTTAAGATTTAACACATAGAAATTGTGAAAACAATTAAGAGATTTCTTCTTCTCTTGTTGGTGTATGTGTAGGGGTACTTAAGCTTTTCAAGGCATCAATAAAAAGATAATAAAGCACACCTTCAAGTGTGGTAAGTACTCTGCCCATAATCATATTTTTGGATTGAAGTTCGGATGGACAATTGTTGTTGAATTGTTGTTAAGAACTCACGGGACGGCGATCGGAAGCTGTGGGTTCAATATGTTGCTATTGTATTTTGGCATGGTGAGTTGTGTAGGGGCTGTTTGATGTGTTTTGTATTATTGGAGGCAGTAGGTTGGTGTGTGTGTGATGTGTATTGGACAGGGGAGAAAGGTGTGACAATACACCTTTAATTAATGCAAAATACGTAAATCTACCCTGGAAATGTTTAGCTACTGTTTTTGAAAGGTTGCATCAGGTTTAAGAGATAATATTAGCTTCATTATACCCTTGTGTTGTAGATTAACTTAATAAAGTAAATCCCAAGTTCTGGTAAGCACAATCTTCGGAAGGAACGAGGTATATTAAGGCTTCTTTATTCCTTATCGGCATGAATCTAGAAATAGAACTCTAAATCTCCGAAAGAAGGAATTTGAGTATTCTGTTGTAAGAGAGCTGATTTGGTAACTCAAAAAGTCTTAAGGAACTAAGTTATACATTATGGTGATTCAAGTCGCCTTCTTATAAAAATCTGATTCTTTTTGCACGAAACGTAAGTTATCCTTTTGTCAAGTTTCTTCTTTGTAGTGTGATCCATAATCAAGATTTAGAAAGTATACAAGGAAAGTTAGCAAGTCAAATCCCCATTTATATGTTTTTGGTATGTTGAGTCCAACACCTAGTAAGCCAAGGCTAAAGAAGTTATCTAAATGAACCTTCATAAATAACAAGAATAGCTTTAAAGGTCAATCTAGTAATACACTTATTATGCGTGGTTTGCGTGTTAGTGTGCACCGAGGTGCTACTGCCATATTGAGGCTATTATAGACATAGTGTGCACCGAGGTGCTACTGCCATATTGAGGCCATTATATATATAGTGTGCACCGAGGTGCTACTGCCATATTGAGGCCATTATATACATAGTGTGCGCCGAGGCGCTACTGCCATATTGAGGCTATTATATATAGGGTGCCCTGAGGCGCTATTCTGGTTTAGCGTGGGTTATAAAGAGTGAGTTGTGGTGTGAGTTAATGCATGTGTTGTATTCTAAAAAGAATAAAGGAGAAAGATCTTAACGAGCCTTACCAATTACAGTTTACAAGTTTCATATTATATCTTGTTCAGATTTACTACTTGCGAATTGATTTTATGCTTCTACCTTACATGCCAGTACATTATTGTCGTACTGATGTCCCCATTGCCTGGGGGCTCTGCATTCATGCCTGCAGGTCCAGACAGAAATCCAGATAGACCTCTTCAGTAGGAGTTGCAGAGTTCAACCATTTTGGTAAGCTCCATTCTTCCTGGAGCTGACGAGTCAGAGGTCTAGCTTATATTTTGACCAGGTTATGTATATGTACATCTTATGGGTAGTCCAGAGCCCGGTCCTGGATATGAGATATTTTACTTACTCCTAGAGGCTTGTAGACGTGTATATGTACATCAATGTTGGGTATGGACTTGTCGGCCTTGTTATTAGCTATCTACTATGATAATAGCCTTGTCGGCCTTGAGTTGCTTACCTACTATTGAGCTTTTAGTGTTTCTAATTGCTATTCTTAGAGACCTTGTCGGTCTCAGACCCCCAGCAGGCTCAATAGAGATACACTCTATTTTGGCACCCTTGGCCTTTTGGGGCTCCGGGTGTCGGTCATGCCTCCCATGGTTTGGGGCGTGACACTCTGATCTTCTGGTGCAGATCCTAGTGTGGGCTATCACTGTTAGAGCACCGGAGACTCATGCGGGGTGCTATTTTGGGATCATCCAGGCTGAGGGTGAGCTTGTGGCGTTCAGAGCTTGACTTTAGTTTATCCTCGATGTATTTTGTACTCTTGTAGTTTCGGAGACATTATGTATATATTACTTTTGGACCTTTGTACTACTGATGTAGCTCGGCTCTTATACACTATGATATTAGGTTTTGGGTCTGTTTAGCTTCCGTTTTGTGTTTATATTACTCCGGTTATCCAGTTTATTCATCTTGTTCCCTTGCTTTCGCTTATTTATTTATTCTTCCACTTAACTGTTAGAAGGTAGACCATTACTAACCGTACTGGGCTACAAGGATTGGTTCACCTACCGGAGGGGTTGTAGGTGCCATCATGACCGAGAAATCAGGTTGTGACAGCTGTGTATCAGAGCCCTAGGTTCACCGGTAATATCGGTATAGGAGCT
The DNA here is from genome assembly GCA_003996215.1 of Jaltomata sinuosa. Taxonomy (NCBI): domain Eukaryota; kingdom Viridiplantae; phylum Streptophyta; class Magnoliopsida; order Solanales; family Solanaceae; genus Jaltomata; species Jaltomata sinuosa. Next base: position 8,200 of record QJPP01001403.1, read on the forward strand.
AATGTCTAGTAGAGTCCTGCGGATCAGGGCAGAGACATCCGTGCTCAATCTTTGGGAGCTATAGTGACATCTTAGGGAAATGGACTTTTCTTACTTCTCTTTCGTGCGTAGTATCCTTGAAGGTTCCTGGAAATCTCATTTGTTCTGGTTCACTCTTCCGCAAATGATTTGTACGAGATCGTCAGTTTCAGGCAAAGAAGAGCCTCATACCCTTGCACCTCCGACTCCATCTAGGGGTCGAGGTGGTCGCAAGGGCAAGGCTAGAGGTCATCCCAGAGAAGCGGCGCTTTCTAGGGCTGCCAGAGTTGATATAGAGCCAAAGTATTATTACGAGCCAGAGTTAGCTCCAGAGCATCAACATATGGACCCAGGGATGGCCCAGGTACCACCAGCTCCAGTGACAGTTCCAGCATCGGTTTTTATACCAGCTTCAGCCCCAGGTCAGTCTTCAGATGTTTTGGGTTTACTTGTTCATCTCTTGGGTATGATTGGGGAGCGTCCTTCTGAGGCAACATAAACATCCGCTCAGGGGGCAACCCTAGGTGTTCAGAGTTCAGGAGTGCAGCATGTTACTGCGGCTCCCCGTGCTGAGGTTGTTCCCATCCCATCAGTTTCCCAGCTTCTTGCTCCTTGCCCTGCCATGATACATGGGGAGAAGAAGGCCTTAGGTAGATTTCTGAGATTGGCACCGCCGAGATTTGCTAGTACATAGGGTAAGGACCCCTACGATTTTATCACCATCTGTGAGGAGATGTTGCATCACTTAGGGTTATTAGAGACTCACGGGGTTGGCTATACTTCATATCAGCTAGAGGGTCCAACGAAGTTATGGTGGAGAGCCCAGGTTGCTTGCAGGCCTTCCACGTCACCTCCCTTGAACTGATCCGAGTTTTATGAGGCCTTTATGGCCAAGTTCTTGCCATAGAGCGATAGAGAGCGTCGAAGGGAGAAGTTAACTAGAGTTTTCTAGAGTTCTATGACTGTCTCATAGTACGAGACCCGTTTCCATCAGCTTGCTCCATTTGGGGCCATGATTATGCCTAATGAGGCTGACAAGGTCCATAGATTTGTTTAGGGGCAACAGTGAGAGTTCAGAGAGCCTGCAGAGATACTAGTTACTAGCGGTCGGTCATTCCAGGCCATTATGGACTATGCCCGTATAGTTGAGGATTCGCGTCATCATGACACTGGGGCCAGGGATAAGTGGCCTCGACATCAGGGTGGTTACAGTGGTTCTAGGCATGGTGGTAGAGGTTTCGGCTAGTAGGGCCGAGGTTATCAGCCACAGCAGCATCAGGGTCAGTCTAGTTGACCAGTTCAGGCTTCACTTCAGGCTTCGAGTTCTCAGTTTAAGCAGGGTCAGAGCAGTCAGCGTGGTCACATTTGTTAGTCTGTGAGGGGTTCTACTTTTGGGGCATCAGTCCGAGGTGGCCACACAGGTTCAACTGGTCTGTCTCAATAGGGTGGGCCGTCAAGGCCGTGCTATGAGTATGATGCTAGTGGTCATTTTGCCAGAGATTTCCCCCAGCAGGGTAGAACCTGTTATGAGTGTAGAGTTAGTGGCCATTATGCTAGAGATTGCCCCTAGTGGGGTATGGTTCAGCCTTTTTGCTCTGTTCAGCCATCGGCTCGGGGAGATGGTGGTCAGGGTAGAGGTGGTGCTACATTTGATAGAGTAGGTGGTAGGGATGGTGGTTAGGCAGGTGGAGGTCGTCGTCAGTTCTATGTGGTCCTGGGGAGGCCAGAGGTAGAGGCCTCAGATGCTGTGATCACAGGTACTATTTTTGTATGTCGTTAGCTAGCTTATACTTTGTTTGTTCCTGGATCCACTTGTTCTTATATATCTGCCTACTTTCTGCCTTGTCTGGGGTTGGCTAGTGAGCCATTGTCTGTGCCTGTTTCTATTTCGACCCCAGTAGGAGATTCTTTACTAGTGGATCAAATTGTGAGATCTTGTGTGATATCTTTTGGTGATTTGGATACTTGGGCTGACCTGATGATACTTAATATGTTAGACTTTGACGTGATACTGGGCATAGACTGGTTATCCTCTCACTATGCAGTTTGGTATTGTTATGCCAAGACCGTTACCATAGCTGTGCCTGGTGTACCCTCAGTCATCTGGCAGGGTTCTGTTAGCCATGCACCGTCTGGGATCATATCTTATCTTCGAGATAGGAAGTTGATTTCACGTGGGTGTTAAGCTTATCTAGCATATGTCCGAGATGCTAGTGCTGACCCTACGTCTCCTGAGTCTGTTCCTATAGTTAGAGACTTCCTAGATGTGTTTACTACCGACCTGCCAGGCTTTCCACCCTATGAGGGATATTGATTTGTCCATCGAGTTAGAGCCAGGTACCAGGACCATTTCTATCCCTCCCTACCGTATGGCTCCTGCTGAGTTGAGAGAGCTTAAGGAACAGCTCTAGGATTTGTTAGCTAAGGGATTCAAGATCGAGTATGCCTTCTTGGGGTGCTCCTGTTCTCTTCGTGAAGAAGAAGCATGGGTCGATGCAGATGTGTATTGATTATCGACAGTTGAAAAAGGTGACAGTGAAGAATAAGTATCCGATGTTGAGGATTGATGACCTGTTTGATCACCTTCGGGGTTCCTCCGTATTTTCTAAGATTGATTTGAGGTCAGGCTACTATCAATTGAGGATTAAGGCAGAGGACATCCCTAAGACAGCTTCAGGGTTAGGGTTTCTCCATGTATTGTGATGCTTCAGGGGTCAGTCTTGGTTATGTGTTGGTGCAGCAGGGTCAAGTGATAGCATATGCATCGAGAAAACTGGAAATTACCTGCACAAAACAGGGCAGGAACTGGAAATTACCTGCACAAAATCAAGTCTAATTAAAGCACTACATGAGTTAATCACACATTAGGATCAAGCAGATAATGGGAAGCATGAGGAATTAAAACATATGGATCCATACACAGTCACAAAGGCATACAAAAGCAAAAACAAAAGAGAGACACTACCAACAAGGACTAATCCAAAGAGAGGTATTAAGATTGGTATCAAATGATGATGAAAGCATTATTTTAGAATGTGAGGTCTGTAAGGACCCAAAATTCATTCCATAAAATACAAAGTTTGCATAAATATTATAAGTTTTCCATCATTCCTTGATGGAGCCTTTCCAGAGTGCTCATCAAATACAGAAATACAAAAGGAAATTGGGCATGCAATATGTAAACTATGACTAGAATAAAAATATGGATTTTTATTAAAGATCACATTCAGGTGGATGCCATAGCTGATTCTGAGCAATATCTTTCCTTAAGGCTGTTGTTTCTAGAAACTGGTAAGACCATGGTGGCTACGGTAGTATATATAGGAGAGATTAAGCTTCTGAGATGATATTTACTCTCTAAGCATGAACATAAAGTGGCCTTGGTTGATTGGAGGGGATTTTAATGTCATCATGAATGATGAGGAGAAGATAGGGGGCCTTCCTATGTATCCTCAAGAATATGATAATTTTGCCTTTTGTGTGAATTCCTGTGATCTTGTTGATGTCAAATTCAAGGGCAGCCCTTTTACTGGGTGGAATGGCAGAATTGACAGTGAATACACTTTTAAGAGACTAGATAGGCTCTTGGTTATTCAATTCTCTTTAGGCTTCTTTGGAGTGGTGGAATCTGAGCATCTAGCAAGGATAGGATCTGACCATGCCCCTTTATTATTATCTTGTGGGCAGCAATCCAATGTAACAAGAAGACCTTTTAGATTCCTCAAATTCTGGACAAAAAAGGATGGTTTTTAGCAGGTAGTAAGGGATAATTGGATGGCTGTGGAGGATAGTGACATTTTTGTCAGTCTGAAACAAAAGCTAAAAAGATCAAAGGCGGCATTGATCAACTGGAGAAAGGCTACTTTTGGGGATATCTTCAAACAACTGATTATCAGAGAGGGGATTGTAAGAGTAAAAGAAGAACTGTTTGAGGAAGATCCAACTGTAGGAAATAGAATGGTTATTCAGAAGGCCCAAGCTGAATTGAAAAAATATATACACTACGAGGAGGAATTTTAGAGGTAGTAAACAGGCATTCAATGGTTTACAGAATGAGAAAGCAATACCAGGTTCTTCCACAGCTTGGTGAATGGAAGAAGGAAAAGATTATCCATCAACAGGATTCAAGACAAGGATGGTATATGGAGGGAAGGTGATGAACCGGTGGCTGCTGCAGCTCTTACCTACTACTAGGACCAATTTTCAGGTAGCCAGAGAGAAGGTGAGATATCGTTTCTTCAGCATATTCCTAAGTTGGTGTCAGAGGAGTTTAATAAAGCTATAAATGGGATGCCCACAAGGTAAGAAGTCAAAAAGGTGGTTCTTGAACTGAATAGTGACAATGCTTGTGGCCTAGATGGTTTTACTGGTCACTTTTTTCAAAAGTTGCTGGGATATTGTTGGAGAGGATCTATATAGGGCTGTGAATGCTTTATTTAAAGGCAATACCCTCCCCAAGTATATTACTCATGCTAACTTGGTATTATTGCTTAAAAATGATAACATACAAACTTTTTCATACATGAGACCAATAAGTCTGAGTAACTTCCTCAACAAGTTAATCTCAAGAGTACTACATGACAAGTTTGAAACTATTTTTCCTAATCTTATTTCTAAAAACCAATCAGATTTTGTGAAAGATAGGAACATCACTAAAAATGTGCTCCTAGCACAAGAGATCATCTCTGACATCAGAACTAGGGTAAAGCTAACAAATGTGGTGATTAAGCTAGATATCGCCAAGGCCTATGACAGGGTGGAATGGACCTTTTTCATGAAAGTACTTGAAAAAATGGAATTTGACACATAAGTGAGGGATAAGATCTAGAGGCTAGTAGCTAATAACTGGTATTCAATACTAATAAATGGCTCATGGTTTCTTTCACTCTACAAGGGAATCCTTTGTCACCAACATTATTCATATTATTTGCAGAGGTACTATCTAGATATCGTAACTCCTTGTTTCTAAGTGCAGACTATAAGAGTTTTGGTATGCCAAAATGGAGTGAATATAAATCATCTTTCATATGCTAATGGTACCATCATTTTTGCATCTACTAAGGGTAAGTCCCTGACATTAATGATGGATGTGCATAAAAATTATGAAAATCAGTCTGGTCAAATGATTAACAAAGACAAAAGTGCCTTCTTTGTTTATCACAAGACTGCCCATACTCACATCAGAAAAGTGAAAGAGTGCACTAGATTTAACAAAGGTAAATTTCCTTTGATGTATTTAGAATGCCCTATTAGGCATGCTAAGAAGAGAAAGGTGCATTTTTCAAATCTGTTGGAAAAACTCCATAACAAATTGCAAACATGGAAAGGTAAGATGCTATCATTTGGTGGTAAGGCAATTTTAATAAATAATGTGTTGAGCAGTATTCCCATCTATCTATTATCTGCTATAACCCTTCCAAAGTGTGTTATCCATGACCTACATAGAATTTTTGCTAGATTTCTATAGAATTTCTAGAAGGTGTGCCTGGAAAGATATATGCAGACCTAAAAAAGAAGGAGGATTGGGATTTAAATCATTATTTGATGTGTCTAAAGCATTGTTTGCAAATCTATGGTGGATTTTCAGAACTCAAAAATCCCTATGGACTAACTATACGTGGAAATATTGCAAAAAGGTGAGACCTTAATTGGTGGATTAGAAGGGAGTGTCTTTAACTTGGAAACATATGCTTGAGGCCAGGGACATGTTTGATCAAGAGATCTGGTGGAAACCCAAATGTGGTCACTCAAGTGTCTGGTATGACAATTGGACAAAATTAGGTTCCCTGCACTACTATTTTCCTATAGATCATGCAAGGAACTATCATATTGAAGAAGTAAAGAAATGTTTTTCTAGTGATGGTTGGAATGCTTAATGGTTTCAATTGAATTTTGGTAATGATGTATGTAGACATATTCCTCAAAATATGCAAGGTAATGAAGAAGCTGGGAAATGGGATAAGCGTTGGTGGATGTTGACTGCTTCTGGGAAATTTAGTGTAGGCTCTGCTTGGGATCAAGTTAGGGAAAAGGAAAAGAACCTGCTAATTTTTAGAGGAAGTTGGATGAAAGGGATATCTTTCAAGGTATCATTCTTCTTATGGAGACTATGGAGGAAAAGGTTGCATGTAGGGGAAATCCTTATCAGAAATAGGATCGGTGATGATGTGGTGTGTTGTTGCTGTGAAGAAGGGGCTCAAGAAACTATTGAACATTTATTTATGAACTATAACATCTCTAACAGTATTTGGTGCTATTTTGCAGCCTTTGTACAAATAGAGGGCCCTTTTTACAAATCAAGGACAGTCTTTTCAGATGCTGAAATGCCTCTACCACTTCAAAGCTTAGTCCTATCTTTAAGGTTGTGCCTATGTTCATCTTATGGCAAGTGTAGAGGAGAAAAAATATGGTCAAACATGGAGGTAGGATGTCATCTGATTATATGAGATGGGAAATTACCAGAAACCTGGTGTACTTAGCCAAGTATCTATATCCTTGGCTTAAACACATCCCTGGTAATTGGCCTGATTTGGTAAGTTCTTTACATGGATACACACCTAATATTGGGTGCACTATAGTGTGTTATAAATTACCTAGAGTGGGATAATATAAATGCAATTCAGATGGGACCTCAAAGGGTAACCCTGGGCCTAGCTCTTGTTCCTTTTGCATAAGAGATAACCAGGGCAATTTGGTTCATGCTGAAGGAAGAAGAATTAGGGATACCAATAATCTGGTGGTAGAGGTAATGACTTTGAGAATGGGCTTGAGTACTGCTTAACTAATAATCTACTGCCTCTTGAATTAGAAACAGACTCTCTTGCAGTGAAGCATATCCTGAATAGGACTTGGGAAACACCCTGAGGTGTGGCAACAAAGATTAAGATAATACATCACCTAATAAAGGATGTGGAGGTGGAAGTGGTCCATACATTCAGAGAAGGCAACAAGGTGGTAGATTTTTTTGTTAACCAAGCTTTCTTATTTGCAGGTACAGATACAGTAATCTACACTACATTCTAAGAGCTACCAAGAGAAGCCAAAACATTAATAATCATGGAAAAAAACCAAGCACCTAATCTCAGGATTAAGAAATTCCAAAATGGGGAATTTAATCATGAGGGAGGGTAAATCAGAAACAACCAAGAAGTAGAATCAATGATCGAATCAGCAATAACAACAAAACAACATGGCTCCATTATCTCATTTGGAGATGCACAAAGTAACAGGAATACTTACTTGATGAGGCAGAAATGGATCCTCAATTTCTAATTTCTTAGACAGTGGTATTAGCTCCTTGTTGAGCTCAACCTATCAACAAAGAAGAAAGGGGTGAAATTTCTGTATGAAATCAAGTAAAATTACAGAGCAAGAAAGAAGGTGGTACTCATCTGTGTAGTAGAGGAAGATTTGGGATTAGCTGAGAAGGAGAAGTCTTCGATTGGATTGATTTCATGGCATTTGTGAGAGCTTTAAACGCCTAAGGTAAAATACATCCAAATCTCACCTAAGTTCCCCAGTGATAACCCTCTACACCAGATACACCTACCCCTTTCTTTATTTCATCATCCAACCTCAAGAAGCTTAGAGGAGCTGAACGATAAATAACAGAAGCAGATGGCAATAGCACAAGAGCTACCTAAACTTCTACTCGATGAAGCTCAAGAAATTGGTGTATAAAATATGCCACTGCTGAAAATTTAGAAGAATCGACAAGCGTGAAGACACAAATTGAGCGTGAAGGTTTTGGGGAAGAAGCAGAGTCATCAAGCGTCTCTCAACTTTCCTAATTTGATCTGTCAATTTGTGTTACCTGAGCATGTAATTATTTTTGTTGGTCCAGGCCATTCTTGGGCATACTTTTGTAAATAATATTTTGTTTTAATAAAAGGGCTTTTATCCCTATTTTAAATTAAAATAAAAAACTTTTTAAGAACCTTGTCTTTTTATGGGGAGGGGGGTAATTAATTTGAAAGAAAAAAATTTAAAAAATTAAAAAAATTAAAAAAAGTAGGAAACTACAAAGTGAAAGTAAAAAAAAACACAATATTTTTTAAGAAGGCCTCGATAGTGAAGACAAAAGATGGAAAAAAATTTATAAGAGAATATGATAAGGTGGGTTAAAATTTAGCGAAGCCTGCTTTGCTTTTCATACTGCAATTTTCATGTGTTTACTTCTTCATATTTTGAAATCCCTGAATAAAAATTCAGCCTCCGTCACTGAGTGTAGAAAAAGAGTAATAGTAAAGACTAATAAATGTCATAAAGGCAATTGTCCATAAAGATAATTTAGTATATCAAAATTAATTGTTTGTAAATGTTGAGCAACAAATATTTGACCAAAATGAATTTAGACACTTCTTTTTGAGCTACCAAAATTATTTTTCCAACACTTTAACAGTCACAAAATATGATAATAGGCCTATGCATAAATCGGTTCAACCCAAATTTTTGAGTCGATTCGAAGCAATTCGGATAATACAATTTAAATTATACAATTCAAATTTAATTTACACATTCAATTATAAAATATTATGATTTTCTGATTCAGATATGATTGGGTGTATTTATAAGTCGAACCAATTGAGAAATTGAATTGTGTATTTACCGCTAAGAATATTTTAGTCTGCATACAAGACTCTATACTAGATGTATCCTTGAAAGTTTAAAGATGTTGGATTGTTTTGGTATGTGCAATGTGTAGTGCTGAATTTGTATGCTTGCACATGCTGTCAAGTTTATGTTTTTCCATTTATATTCTATTAAGCTTGAAAATTTATGATTTTGTAATGTCTTGGTTATTTAAGGATGATATTGTAAGATTTCATTACTTTTGGTTATGTTTGCTCTAAAATTGAAATAAAAATAGTTGTTTGTGTATATTTTAAAATCAAACAAATTAATTTGTATAATATCATGATCAGAATTCTCAGGTCATGATGTCACCTACAATCCTCCTATAGGCGAACCAAATCCCGTAGCCCGGAATGGTTAATAATAGGCCACTAATGAAGCAAAGCACGTACAAGAAAGATAATAAGCGAAAAAATATAAAGAAGACATAAAAAGAGGAGACAACATGAAATATATAAATATATACAGAAGCTAAACCATCCCACAACCTGGTATCATAGTATAGAAGCCACTACTAAAAGGGTACAGAGTACAAGAGAGTGCAAAAGAAGAATATACAATTGTCTCTGAATAGAAAAAAGAGTACATAGAGCCAAAAAAGAGATAAAAGACAAGCCCCGACTGTCAGGATCTCACTCTAAGTCTTGGATGTCCAAAAGTTGCACGAGTCTGTGCATCAACAATGATAGCTCACATACCTCTATTCCCTCCTATATCCCTCCTTCGATACTTTCGGACAGACTCAGCTTTTCCAAAAACAATGATAAACATACCTCAAGGAAAGCTTTTGGACAGACTCAGATTTTGCACGAGTCTGTGCATCAACAATGATAGCTCACATACCTCTGTGCACCAGAAGATGCAAAAGTGTAGTATGAGCACCAATTGCAAAGCATAGGGTACCCAGTAGGCATCATAGGCCGACAGAGCATATATAAAATATAAAAGCAGTAAATAGCAGATAAGAAGGAAGTAGTCACAGAAACAAACAGAGAAAAACACACGGAAGCTAGCAACATATAGAAGGAAAGGAGAAAACAAATGCAGTATGCTAGCCACATAATATATATCACAGGACAAAGGTGAAAGATTAGAGAACACATCTGGATCCTTGCAACAATAATATATATATAAAATGTTTAACGAACATGACAGTATACCGATAACCTTAAATAAAGGGAAAGAAAGAAAACAACTAAATATAATCATGATAACAATAAAGTTCACAAGGTAAGAATGACCGAACAATAAGTAACAAGTACTACAACAGGAGTGAGTAAACTAATCTACCTACAGTCCCAACAGGCGCCCATACACCCGAGGAACACATACAAGTGAAAACATACCCTCCGGCATCCTATACTACTCAAGCGTACACACAACAAACAACAAAATAAGGGTGGAACCATACACGCAATGAACTATATGATCAAGTGTGCTAGTGATACTGTATGAACCTCCTCCAGTGCCCATAGGCCGAGCAGGTACGACCCATGAAAGGCTTTCCCCATATACCTCTATTCCCTCCTATATCCCTCCTTCGATACTTTCGGCCCATAGCCCCTAGTCCGGATCAGCAAGGTCCATGGAAGTCTTCGAGACTACATAAAACAAAAAGGTAGGTAAAACCAAACGAAAAACTCTCAGGCCCTGACCAAGGGTCAAACTAGACCAAAGTTCATACTCCGGAGCTAACAGAACTATCGGAATTCGATTCCGAGCATGCTTATTAAGAATGTTGACTAAAGTCAACAATTTTCTAAGTTAATTATCTAAAAAAGGGAAATGGTCATAACGATCTAACGAACGGCCTGGGAACTGAACCACCGATCCCAGAAAGTCATAAATAACTTAGGGCTACTACAAGAAAGCTCTAACAGTGCAAAGAAGGCGAAAATGCGAGAATGATTGGAAGGGTCATTACATGTAATCAAATCAAAAATCATAATAACAAAAAGATGAATCGAATTGGACCTAGAATGTATTGAATTTGGATGCAAATTTTTAAAAATCAAAATTTAAAATTTCAAAACGACAATGGCCAAAATCAAACTAAATCGACACATGCACTGGCCTATTTGATAGTATTTGTGTAAGTCAAGAACATGACTAAGGAGATATTATATAGGTTTGTTTCTTCTATGATATTAATAAAAGATCACTTTATTATTTGATATTTTTCTAAGCTTTGTCGGAAATTTTCTCAATAAGGCTCTGGAATATCTTCATTGTTAATAGCTCCTCATAGCATTCATCAAGACCAGCTTCCATATATTCTGTGTGATATTCTTCGTTGTCACATCAAGTTGTCACTCCCACAATCATAGTAGTAATCCCCATTGATCGAAACTTCTTTGTTTCCTATAAATTGTGTTAAAAATGGAAACATGGTTTGTACGTAGATAAAAGTTATATTTTTTGATTTTTTTTAAAAATATTAATAGGTGTGTGTCGGATCCTTCAAAGCTATATTTTTTTTGGAGGATTCAACATTAGTGCGATGATATTTTTGAAGGGTTCAAAAAATATAGGATTAAATGTACGATCTCATAAAGGAATATATATCGAATAAAAATTAGTTAGCGGAAGAACCAAAATGACATACATAAATAAATTAAAATTAGATATTAATTTACCAGGATACTGTCCATATTAGGCTAAGTTTTAAAATATTGTTATGTACATTTTTTACTAGCTCCTTTCACTTTATCCTATTGCTAGTTTCTTTGTATGCACCTGTGTTGCACGTGTATGCTGAGTCGTGTCATATAGCTTTTTAACATAGTATTCATATCATTAAAATAAAATTTTAAATAAATAATTACGCACAAAACTAAGAATAAATTATAAGTTAGGCATTAATTACCTGGATACCATCCATCATAGGCATAACATAGCTCAGGATTAAATCAAAACATATTTGTGTTTTCTCATGAATATTAACAGCTAAAAATTCATTTTCACTCCCATGTCTCAACTCCACACTTTTGAAGACACAATATGTATGTTGTCTGAGACATGTCACTATTAGCCACTATAAGTACGTTTAGTTTTTTACCCTCAACCTTTCTCTTACCATTTGAAGAGGAAGATGAAGAAGAAGCGCTAGAAGACATTTTCCTAGGAAAAATAGAGAATTAACTTAAATATATGTGTATGATACCAATTCTAACATGTACAATACATAATAGGGATCAACGAATATAATTTTATATTTACTAGCAGGAAAAAAATATAGAATTATTGAATGAGAGAGTTAGTACATATAACTTTCTCCTCTTGAGAACAAACACTTGATGCACATTATACTTGAAAAATAATTTTGTGCTCATTAATGAAATTTATCAAAAATTGTTATTGAAAAATTGATAATACCAAATCAAAATAAATAAAATATGCTCAAATTTGCTGTTGGAAGTTGGAAAAAATAACTAGATAAATTTGATATTATTGCATTTAATAAATCTTTTTCGTCTTTTCAAAGAGGTATTGTTGAAAGAAAATATATAAATTTCTTGAATATATTAAGTTTTGACATTTTCAATAATGGTAGATCTTATTTTACTAAAAAAACTAATTTATTACACATGCTTTGCACGTGTATATCAAGTCATGTTAAAAAAACTTTAAGGCTTTTTTTTAAAATTTTGATTTTCGCTCCCTCCCTACCACTCCCCACCCCCACTTGCACGTACTAAAAATAAGGCGATGCCAACGACCTAATCAAACACGCTATTAGACTCAGTTATAAATGTCACAAGCCTTTTTGTTAAGATTCTCTCCTTTCTGGTGCCTATAAAAACTAGCATTTAGCCCCTCACTACTCTTTTTAATTGCAAATTTACTACAAAAATAAAACATCTAATATTATATCTTTACTCAATTAGCTGCTACTTTTAATTTCTTAATAAGATGGAAAATAAATCCACCATTCCATTACTGCACAAGTCATTGTTTTCTTCCTTGCTTCTTTTTTTTGTGCTATTATTTCATTCTCTTGATAATCTAGATTACAAATTTTCTAGATTAAGAACTAATTATCTTTAATAGGTGATCAAGATCTAGTCCAGTTCGTATTTAAAATTGCTCCGAGTCTTCTCCAAGTCATGTATGTAATTCATTTTCATCACCATCACCGTCAATCTCACATATGTCAATACATAATTTTCATATTGTCTTCAATCATCTTATGGAGTCTTTGAAAAGGTTTTTTTTTCTCTCAAATCATCTTAAGCAACAACGGTGTATATGAAGAAATCAATACTAATAATACTAGTAATATTAGTCTTCTTTTAAGAAAAAAATATATGATGAGAAATGCTATAATGTTATCTTTTAGATTGAATTAATTGTCAAATTAATTTTGAATAAACAAGTGTGAAATGATCTGATCTTTCTTTTTTTCGTTCAGCTTCTTCTAGTTTATTTTATTACTAGTTTCTCCGTATGCACGTATGTTGCACGTGTGTGCCGATTCATGTTATATAGCTTTTCAAAATAAAATAAAAATAAAATATTGCCCTCAAAATACTGCCCTTAGGCAAACATTTCATCAACTAAGCATATTGCTTTCAACACAATGCCCATTTAGGCCAATAACTTCCTCAAATAAGCATATTGCTTTCAAACAGAGACCTTAGGCAAATAACTTTCTCAAAAATGAAGTTTTCTTTCAAACAGAGCCCTTAGGCCAATAATTTTCTCAAATAAGAAGATTTATTTCAAAACAGTATCGTTAAAACTAATAGCTTTCTCAAATAAAAAATTTGGTTTCAAAATTGTGTCCTTAGGCTATTATTAAATCTCTTTCAAACATGTGCTCCTAGGCCATTAATATAATTTTTCAAAGACAGTGCTCGTAGGCCATCAACTCATCAACGTATGATGTAACACAAGAAATCAGAGTAATACACGACAAGTACATCTTTCAAGTAATATAGCATCTATCAGCTAAGTTTTAACCTATATTTCATGATAACAATTTATTTTCCAACTCTCCAATCTCATCAATACGCCCAACCCATAATATGTTTTATACAATAAGTTATCATCTAAGCCAAATCAAAAAGTGTAAGTCATAACATATGTTAAAGGCCAAGCAAACGCACCACAAACACTCACACGATTGCTTTCTCCTTTTGAACAACCTTGAAAATCTCTCAATATATAAAAATCATACTCCACGTGAGTATACGAGTTCATCGATACCCATATAAAAGTTTGGGTCTTAAATTGAGTCAAAAATCACCCCGAGTGTCCTAGGTCAAAATTGGAATTTCTTTCAAAATCAGTTTATCCATAAGGTTTATCTTGAATATGAAATTTCATCAAAAGCCGAGTTCAAATCGATCCTCAAATTATCAAAATACTATTTTAGAAACTTCGGTAAAAATCCTCAATCCTAAATGTACAAAAATGAATTAAAGCTTAAAATCAAAGATAGATTAGCAGAAAAATACCAAAATAGTGATTATAAACTAATCCCCTTTTAAAACAAAGAAAATGCACCAAAAATTATCTCAATATGAGAGATCTAGAACTCCAAATATGGTAGGAAATGGTCAATGATCGCGAAAAAACACTACTTAACACTATTGGCATCGCTTAGCGCAATTGCACGAGACATAGAGTGTCATGACCCAATTTATCAGTCATGATAGCACCTACAACCCTCCAGTAGATGAACAAATTTTCATAGTCCAGAACGGTTAGTAATGGTCTACCATCTAACACTTTAGCGGAGGAACGATATAAATAAGCGAAAGCAAGGGAAATAAGCGGAAGAAAGTAGATACAAGAATATATATACATCTGCGGAAGCTAAACCAAAACCCCAAAACCTGGTATCCTAGTATAGAGCAAGAACAACATATAAGGAGTACAAATGATCCAAAATAATATATACAGCTATCTCCGAGTAGTAATAGAATACATGCTATAAAAGATAACTAAAAGCTAAGCTCTGGTCGCCAAGAGCTCACCCTCAGTCTGAAATATCTCAAAAAAAGCTCCTCGCACGAGTCTCCAATGAGCTAACAGTGATGGCCCACACTAGGATCTGCACCAGAAGATACAGAGTGTAGTATGAGTACCAATTGCAAAGCAATCAATACCCAGTAGGTATTATTGACTGACTGGGCACATATAAGATAAAAGAGAAGTAATAAGCAAAATAGAAAACAACTGGTCACAGAAGGCAAGTAAAAAGTACACGGAAGCTAGCACAGAAGGAATACAAGCAGGAACAATACATATGGCTAGCTAAAAGAATACACATCACATGCAAAGGAAAGAAACACGTACTCCAGATCCTCGCAATAACAAGTATATAAAGAAGAGCTTAGAAAGCAGGCGGTATACCAGTTACCTCAATGAATAGAGAAAGAGAGGAAGAAAATAGTAAACATGCTCGAATACAAGGAACGATAACCCAACTAAGTATACAATCTCAAGTCAAGAATTCAACAACTGGAAGCCCAAGTTTAACCTTAACAATATCCAAAGTCATAAGAACCACAATAGGAACCAATAGATCAAAATAGTAGCAATAAGTTTACCTACAGTCACATGGGAGACCATACACCCAACGAACAAAAACAAGTGAATAAAAACCCTCCGGTATCCCATACTACTGGAGCAGACAATCAACAAATAACAAACAAGGGTGGTACCTCACACAAATGAATGATATGACATGCCATGCTAAGCCAAGAGTTATAGTAGTATCGTATGTTACCCACTTTTGGCGTCCTATAAGGCACAGAAGATAGGATCCATGGAAGGTCACACCCGTATACCTCTCCTACGCTGTATACACCCATCTGGCACTCGCAACATGTAGCCCCTGGTCCAGAATGGCAAGGTCCATGGAGGCCCCCGACCAACATACTAGATGCCCTGCAATCTCAAAAATCCCCAAGTTAAGCTCCTCGAAGAGTATCCAGGTCTAAATCAGTAAGATAAATAGTCCTAGCGCATGACCTCAGCGAGTCTAGCATCAAACCCAGAAGTAGTAGTAAAATAAGTCTAGCGCTTGACCCCACCGAGTCTAGTATAAGTGAAATAGTGATAAAACATCCTTTAATTCCCCCTTACCCTAAGAAGATCCATTAAGATGGTACCAAAACTCTTTTTCAATCATTTTCACCAAAAACAGGAGCCACGGGCCATGCAAGGTTTAGAAATTCAGCAATAGTAGGCCCAAAGCCAAAATCGTGGTAAAATCATGAAGAAATTCCCTCTATATGCATGATGAATGGTCTACACAATCACAACAGTGGCCCCCGGCCCACAATCAACCTATCGGCCATGCACAGGCTCTAATCATTCTACAACATACATAGCCAGCTCTACAACAATAATAATGATTCCCGAGACTCACAGACATTCCCATATAACCCACCATCTATGTTCCAGAGTCAAACAAGGCCACACAGGACCATAAGAGTGATAATATCATCTATTGCAAATACCACAATGGTCGAAGGAAGAAAATGAATGGGACATGAATAAAGCGGTCAAGGTCTGTGGTACCAACTAGTAAGCCCAACCCAAGGATGCCCATTAGTACAATTTTATTCTATATATGCGAAGTCTAAGGAGTTTAAACCGTAACCTACCTCGGGGCCAAACTGCAAACACGAACCGTTACTCATGTGCCTTCCCCTTCCGAACAGCCTCAGAAAGCCACGCTCTCAAGAACATAATCTAGGTGTCAAGACGAGAAGAACGACACTCATATTGCTATACGGAAAATCAGGCCAAAAATCAGGTCAAAAAATGACCCTCGAGGCCCGCGTAGTAAAATAGAAAATAAAATTTACAATTATGTCCGTGGTGAATTTAGGAACCCAAGCTCAAAATTTGAGCACAAACGGAGTTCATTTTGGGGCTCAAAACAACCCTGAAGTACTACTAATTCATGCGAACAAAAGTGGAGAATTGTAATTTTCAAGGGATGAAACGTACCAATTTGGAAGCAAGAATCGACCACGGACTAGAACTACAGCTACCACGAACAATCAACCTCTCCGACGCAGCTTTAACTCAAGAAAAATCAAGCTTGTAAGAGCCTTAACCATGTAGGTTTTTGAGCTTGAAGAGAAGAACAAGGCTTGAAGAAGAAGAGGCTTACCAATGATAAAGGAGCGAGATTAATGATAATTTTGAGATTCCCACGAGCCCACACTGTTCTTGAGTAATTAGAGTTGAGAAAAATGAAGTTGGAGTTGAAAAAAGTGAAAGAAATAAGTTGAAAATCGAGAAAAACAAGAATTTAAAGAATGAAATTTGTGAAAATTAACGGAAGTTAACAAGAGATTTTACCTATTCACGAGGCCAAGAAACACATTCAGATCAACAACAATTATTCCTCCAAGTTATGGGTAAGAGCAGGTGAAGATTTGAAGCAATTGAAAAAAGAGAAGGAATTTTGGGAGAATTTTTTTTTGTTTGTGTGTTCTACAATGTATACATGCCTTGCCTTTTATAGACAACTCTATACACGTTAAAATGCTGAAAGGAAGACTCCTAACTAGACTCTATAAAATAGAAATAGGCTCCTAGTGAAAATATACACTACTAGTGAAAATAGGTAGTTCTAATGGTTACAAACTCTTATCTACAAGAAAAACAATCTGAAGAAAACTCCAATCATACACAAACGGGTAAAAATTGAGTTGGGCCCAATAAATTGTCATCAAATAGTCAACCCAACACCTAATCAACTTCATGTCTAGTAAAGAGATAAAATGGCCCAAGTACATGATAATACAGCCCAAAACAATGTGTATCCAGAAAGGGACTTTTAATTTGACTTCATTGTTGTCTCCGTTTGTTCTTCACTTGGTTGGGAGCTTGAGCTTGATTTTGCCGGAGCTGGTTGCTCCGTCAACACTCCCCCTCAAGTGGGAGCCCAAGGATCGAACTCCTAACTTGCCCATAAAATTCCGATGAAGTTGACTAGTTAAAGCTTTTGTGAAAATGTCTGCTATTTGGGAGGAGGAAGGTATGAAAGATAGAGATATCAACCCATCGATCAATTTTTCACGAACAAAGTGACAATCCAATTCAATATGATTTGTGCGTTCGTGAAAAATAGGGTTCTTAGCTATGTGGATCGCTGCCTAATTATCACAGTGAACACTGATCGGCAGAGACAATGAAATATAGAGGTCACTTAGAAGACGCACCACCCAAGAAATTTCAGCAACTTCAGCAACCAAACAACGAATGGATCGAAATTCTGCCTCTGCGGACGATAGAGAAACAAACTGTTATTTCTTGGATTTCTTGGAAATGGGACAGTTCCCCAAATATAGAAAGAATCCACTGGCTTATCATTAGGAATCTGAGCAAGAAGCCCAGTCGGAATCGCAGAATCCCAATAGTTGGATATTAGGCTCAGCTGACAAAAAAATTCCTAATCCGGGATCATTCTGTATGTATCGAAGAGTGTGAATTGCAGCCCGGAGATGCCCATGTTTGGGATTTTGCATATATTGGCTTACAGTTTGCACAAAATATGACAAATCTGGATGAGTATGTGTTAGGAAATTCATTTTTCCTAAAAGTCTTCAATAAACGGTCGGGTATGTGAGAGGTTCTCCACATTCATAAGAAAGCTTCATTGTTAGATTGAGAGGTGTAGAGACAGAACGTGGCTCAATAGAATCAAACTCGGAAAGCAAATCAATGGCAAACTTATGTTGAGTCACAACAATGCCTCCAGGTTAATAAAGAATTTCCAATATCAAAAAATAACTTAGTCTGCCTAGATCTTTGATGCGAAATTCTGAATCTAGAAACAACTTTACTTCATCAATTTCATCTTTGTTGTTTCCTATTACCAGAATATCATCGACGTATACCACAATGAAAGTGATCCGGGTCCCAGATGCTTTGAAGAATAGTGAATAGTCATTGAAGTATGAATTAAATCCTCTGGAGCCCAAAGCTGAAGAAAGACAAGCATACCATTGACGAGACGCCTGTTTAAGCCCATAAAGCGACTTGCGAAGTCGACAAACATGAGAAGGAGATGGAGGAATAACCCCCAGGAAAAACTTCATAAATACTTCCTCATCCATATCACCGTGAAGAAAGGAGTTGTTGACGTCGAACTAACACAATTGCCAACCATTCTTTTTGGCAATGCTCAAAATACATCTTATGGTCGTCATCTTCACAACTGGAGAGAATGTTTTGGTATAGTCTATGCCTTCTCTTTGTATGTCTCCTCTGATTACCAGTCTTGATTTTAGATATTCCAAAGTGACATCTGATTTAACCTTCATCTTATACACCCATTTGCAGGGTAGTGCTTTCTTCCCAAATGGAATTTCAACTACATCCCATGTGCAATTGTTGTCTAATTCCTCAAGTTCTTTATCCATCGCAGCCTACCAACCTGGGTGTAATGCTGATTCTTGGTAAGATTTGGGTTCAGAAATATTACAAATTGAGTTAACAATTTGTTGGTTGTGTTGTGAAAAAGTATTAAAGGAATAAGAATGAAAAGAAATTAATGGTGCATTTGGAGAAATCACAGAACATGTTGCATCATAAATATAGTCTGAAAGATATGAAGGTGCATTATGTTGTCTGGTAGATCTTCTTAATGCCTGTACTGGATATAATGATTCATTTCTGGAAGAAGACTCAAGACCTAGACTAGGTGGAGTCAAGTTTTCCCCTGTGGGAATCTATTAGCATTGTTCGGCATCTACTGGAACATTTTCTTGAGAAGAAAATATTGGTAGATCCCTTGTTGTAGTAGGAAAGTTTGTTGGAAACAGTTTTGATATAGGTCCAGAATAGGAAAAAGGAAAAAATAGATTCAGAGAACTTAACATCTCTGGACACTACTACTTGACTGGTTTGAAGATTCAATACTTTATATCCCTTTGACCAAAAGGATATCCTAAGAAAACCCCTGGTGAAGCTCTAGGCATTAGCTTATCACAATTTCTTATTGATGTTGAAACAAAACATAAACAACCAAAAGCTTTAAGATGGTTATAATCTGGTGTTTTTCCAATCGACACTTCAAATGGTGACTTATCACTCAAAACCTTAGAAGGAAATCGATTGATTAGATAGGTTGCAGTAAGGAGACAATCACCCCAAAACTTCTTAGGTAGATGTGATTGATATAGTAAGGCCCTACAAGTTTTCAATAAATGCCTGTGTTTGCACTCAACTACCCCATTCTGTTGTGGAGTTGCAATACAACTGGTCTGATGTATAATTCCTTTAGAGGAGAAGAATTCTAAGGGACTTGCCCCTGTTCCTAGTTCATAAGCATTGGCTGATCGAACTATTTTGAGTTTAGTAGAGAATTGCCTTTCAACAAGAGATAGAAAAGACTTTAAAGTTGAAAAAGCACTTGATTTTGTGCTCAAAAGATACGTCCAAGTAGCTCTAGATAAGTCATCCACAATAGTGAGAAAATATCTTTCTCCTTTGTAAGTTGGTGCATTATAGGGTCCCCAGGTGTCTATGTGTATTAACTCAAATATTTGTTTAGAAGAGGTAGTGCTTGTTGGAAAAGGTAGTCTTGTTTGTCTTGCCATAGGGCAGATATCACAAGGAAAGTCTTGTTTATGTTGGGAATTAATTAGAAGTTTCTTTATATTCTTTAAAGAATTGTAAGGTAAATGTCCCAAACGATAATGCCAAAGTTTAGTAGAGTCCAGAACATCAGAACCAATGATTTTATTGATACTAGAATTCAACTGAGATGGAGAATTTCCATTTACACCAGACTGACTTGACTGAGAAAAAGGTACTGACTCACTACTAGACTCCACATTTAAAGACTTCACTTTATTCCTAGAAGATAAAGACTTGACAGAAACTGAAAAAGACTCTGAAACATGGGACTTGGAACAATTCTCATCTAGTACATAGAGACCACCAACTTCTCTACCAAACACCACTTGCATCTTCAGAGAAAGGACCTGTAATATGAAAGAACGTTTGTTAAAAATGACATCACAGTCAAGCTGTGTGCATAATCGGTTAATGGATAAAAGGTTATGCTTAAAAGAGGGCACATAAAGTATATTTTGTAGTATAATATCAGGGTTCAAAGTGACTGATCCAAAGCATGAGACTTTGACTTTATAGGAGTTTGGTAGTTTTACTAGAATAGGTGTTTCTAACTGCTTGATATTGTGTAAAAGCGTATTATCATGAGTCATGTGTTGTGATGCCCTTGAATCTATTATCCAGAGGTTAGATCTTAGGCTGCTAAAACAATAGTTAAAAACATCAAAAATTGAGCATTTACCCATAAAATTGGCAATAGGATTTGCCTCAGAACTCGAGGCATTAAAGTTTCCCGCCTGCACAGGTTGTAGCATCTGAATCAACCTATCACATTGTTCACTTGTGAACCCTTGTGAATTCAAAGATTTTGCAGGAAAATATGTGGTGTTGCCTTCCTCTGCCATGTTTACATTTGCCTGGCCACTTCCATAGCTTCTCTTAGGCTTATTAAATTTTAAGGATTATTGGTACCCAACAAGCTTATAGCATTTCTCCTTTTCATGTCTCTATTTCTTACAATAAGAGCAAAACAGATTGTTTCTTCTCATATCTGTGTTAGAAAATTGATTAAATACCTGATTATTTCCCTTGTATCCATTGTTACCCTTTTGGTTGTTCTATTTCTGGGCATTAGTGCTAAAAGCAGTAGAATCACTAGTAACATGATTTCCAGTATGCACTTCTCTTTGTGTTTCTTCATGTAAAATAATTGAATATGCTTGTGCTATGGTAGGGAGTGGATTCATCATTAGAATGTTTCCTCTTATACCAGAATAATTTTCATTCAGTCCCATAAGGAACTGAACTAATTGTTGATCCTCATTCATTTTCACATTATGCATTTTTTCACCACAATTGCACTCACAACTACATATCATAAAAGTATTAAGTACCTTCATTTGATCCCAGATCCTTTTAAATTTTGTGAAGTATCCAACAACATCACTGGCACCTTGTGAGATGTTGTTCAGTTCCCTCTCCAGCTGAAACATTTTGGTCCTGTCTGTCTGCCCATACCTTTGCTCCAATTCATTCCAGAGATCCTCAGCTATTTGAGAGTAAATCACACTCTCTGCTATCTCCTTGCGAAGAGAGTTCAACAACCAGGCCAGGACCATGTCATTACACCTTCTCCATTTCTCAAATAAAGGTGAGTCCTCTGCTGGTCTCTTACATCCTCCATTGATGAAGCCCAACTTGGTTTTTTGCAGAAAGGGAGATTAACACGCCCCTTCTCCAATTTCCATGACATGTTCCATCAAAAATGTTATTTATCAGGTTCATCCCCGATGAATCTGAGGGCGTGGGAAAGTAAGGGTGGCTAGGATCAACCATTTTCGAAGAAGCAATCTGGGTAGCCTTATCACTAGTCTCAGTTGTTCCCACCATGATGAAGAATTATATTTTTGAAGAGATAAATCAATAGCTAGCTCTGATACCATGTAAAGATATGACACTTGGGCCTAACTCAACTCCAAAAGTTAGCTCATGAGGGGAGGATTGCCTAAGTCCATATAAGGAGACCATCAGTCCATTCCCCAATCAATGTGGGACTTTTTACCTACTCTAACACCTCCCTTCACGCCCAGGGCCCAACTGAAGTGTGGACCGAGATCCCAAATGAGAATGGACCTGGCTCTGATACCATGAGAGAAGAAAAGGAATTTTGGGAGAAACGTTTCTCGTACTAATTGTATTATTGTGTGTTCTACAATGTATACATGCCTTTCCTTTCATAGACAACTCTATACACGTTAAAATGCTGAAAGAAAGACTCCTAACTAGACTCTATAAAATAGAAATAGACTCCTAGTGAAAATATAGACTCCTAGTGCAAATAGGTAGTTCTAATGGTTACAAACTCTTATCTACAAGAACAACAATCTGAAGAAAACTCCAATCATACACAAATGGGTAAAAACCGAGTTGGGCCCAATAAATTGTCATCAAATAGCCAACCCAACACCTAATCAACTTCATGTCTACTAAAGAGATAAAATGGCCCAAATACATGATAATACAACCCAAAATAATGTGTATCCAGAAAGGGACTTTTAATTTGACTTCATTGTTGTCTCCGTCTGTTCTTCACATGGTTGGGATCTTGAGCTTGATTTCGCCGGAGCTGGTTGTTCCGTTAACAACAATTTGGTGTAAAAATGGTGGAGAAAACAAGTTGGGAAGATGAGAGCAAAAGCTGAAAATAAAGTTGCCAACAACTATTTAAAGCTGGCCCACAACAGAAGAATCTACAATTTTCTAAATTTCTATGGGGCATTCATGGCACAAACAGAACCCGATACTCACAAACCAATAGAGCTATTTGAGTGAAAATGACATTCCAGACTCAATGGAATCAAAAATTTTACCAATGAAGATCGTTTTAAGGAAATGTGGGCCCTATGCCCAAAACTAACTCGGAACTCAATACCCAAAAATAAGTTCGGAAGTCCCGGGACCCGAACCAAAGGTTCCCCTAACCCAAAATCAAAATTCCAAAGCTAATAGCACAAACAAAATTTCCAACCGAGGCTGTCTTCTCCGAATGTTGACCAAAGTCAAACTTTCAAGTTCAACTTGGCTAAAACCAAAAACCCAGACAAAACTAAATCGAAAGCTCCCAGAACCCAACCCAGGGTCCATCAAGACCAAAATTCATGCTCTGGAGCTAACAGAACTGTCAGAATTTGATTCCAAGCACATTTACGAAGAATGTTGTCTAAAGTCAATGATATTCTAAGTTAAGGCTCTAAAATAGGCAAACAGTAAAAACAACCAAATGAACGACCAGGGCACCGAACCACCGGTCCCAGCAAGTCATAAATGACTTGGGGCCACTACAAAAAAGCTCTAGCAGTACAAAGAAGGCGTAAATGCAAAAATGACCAGAATCGGGTCAAAAAATGACCCTCGGGGCCTGCGTAGTGAAACAGAAAATTAAATTCATAATTATGTCCGCAGTGAATTTATGAACCCATGCTCAAAATTTGAGCGCAAACCGAGTTCGTTTCGGGGCTCAAAACAGCCCCGAAGTACTACTAATTCTTGAGAACAAAAGTGGAGATTTGCGATTTTCAAGGGCGGAAACGTACCAATTTGGAAGCAAGAATCAACCACGGACCAGAACTACAACTACCATGAACAATCAAGCTCTCCAATGCATCTTTAGCTCAAGAAAAATCAAGCTTGTAAGAGCCTCAACCATGGAGGTTTTTGAGCTTGAAGAGAAGAGCAAGGCTTGAAGAAAAAGAGGCTTACTAATGATAAAGGAGTGAGATTAACGATAATTTAGAGAATTCCCATGAGCCCACACTGTTCTTGAGTAATTAGAGTTGAGAAAAATGAAGTTGGAGTTGAAAGAAGTAAAAGAAATAAGCTGAAAATCGTGAAAAACAAGAATTTAAAGAATGAAATTTGCGGAAATTAACGGAAGTTAACAAGATATTTTACCTATTCACGGGTCCAAGAAACACACCCGGATCAGCAACAATTATTCCTCCAAGTTATGGGTAAGAGCAGGTGAAGATTTGAAGAAATTTGGTGTAAAAATGATGGAGAAAACGAGTTGGAAAGATGAGAGCAAAAACTGAAAATAAAGCTGCCAACAACTATTTAAAGCTGGTCCGCAATAGAAAAATCTGCAATTTTC
The DNA here is from genome assembly GCA_003996215.1 of Jaltomata sinuosa. Lineage (NCBI taxonomy): Eukaryota > Viridiplantae > Streptophyta > Magnoliopsida > Solanales > Solanaceae > Jaltomata > Jaltomata sinuosa. The sequence continues at coordinate 32,552 of QJPP01001403.1, forward strand.
TAAACTTCTACGAGGCATTCCAGGCACAATCGAAACCTGATAATCACAAACCAATAGAGCTATTTGAGAGAAAACAATATTCCGGATTCAATGGAATCAACGAATTTACCAACAGAAATCGTTTTAAGGAAAAGTGGGCCTGATGCCAAAACTAACTCGGAACTCAATACCCCAAAATAAGTCTGGAAACCTCGGGACCCGAACCAAAGGTTCTCCTAGCCCAAAGTCGACATTCCGGAGCTAATAGAGCAGATGAAATTTCCATCTGAGGCTGTCTTCTCCAAATGTTGACCAAAGTCAAACTTTCAAGTTCAACTTGGCAAAAACACAAAACCCAGACAAAACTAAACTGAGAGCTCCCAGAACCCGACCCAGGGTCCACCCAGACCAAAATCCGTGCTCTGGAGCTAACAAAACTGTTGGAATTTGATTACGAGTACATTTACCAAGAATGTTGACTAAAATTAACGATATTGTAAGTTAAGTCTCTAAAACAGGAAAACGGCCAAAACGAACAAACGAACGACCAGGGCACTGAACCGCTGGTCCCAGAAAGTCATAAATGACTTGGGGCTACTAAAGGAAAGCTCTAGCAGTACAAAGAAGGCGTAAACACAAAAATAACCAGAAGAGTCATTACATAGAGTCCTCAGGGTAGCGTGATTGTGCCCAACATGAGCGATAACACCTTACTGTCATGACCTAAACCGTCTCAAGTGGAACCCAGCCTAAACCCCTTGTTAACGAAGCAAGTAACAAAGTCAACACTAATCAAAATTAAGCAACTAAAACCAAATTGCATTAATTAAAACCAAGATTCACGTCTAGAATAAAGAAATAAGAAATCCTTGGGGAAATATATCCTAAAATCTGAAAGTCGTATACTAAAACATCTAACAAGTCTAGAATATGGGGATGAAACCCCAAAATAAATGTAGTCTGAGTTTGAACAATGAACTAGAAAGGATAGATGAATCCATGACAGCCGAAAGAAGTAGCTCACACTTAGATTCAGATGACGCTCATGTCATAGCTGAGGTCGTGCAGCCACCGCCGGAATATTCCATGTACTCAACAAAAGAAGATAAAGTGCAGTATCAGTACACAAAAACAACAGTGTACTGGTAGAATCATCGGCCAGCTCCAATGTTTGAAATATGAACACTTAACTAAAACTTAGTAAAGCAGGACAAAACGTGTAAAAATAAGTCATCAAATATAACCCAGACTCTCAGTGATCAACCCGGCTTACCAACCATATGAAACATGTCCAAAATCTCAACAACAATAATATATGCGATGGAATATGCCTTTCAAGTAACCTGGACCACCCAGAGATCCCTAATACAACATCTATAATGTTTAACATGTAATATCGATCTACACAAGAGTCAACCCAGCATTTAAACACACCCACGTGGTCATTCATGGACCAATATGCTACAATTACATCACAAGTACAAACACGGTCCACTCATGGAACCAAACACATAATCATAATCAAACATGTACCAAGCGTGGTACTTGAGCCAGCCATGATAAAATCTGAACCAGGCATGGTACCGGATCCAATCGATAGATATCCCATACCAGGTATGGTACCCGAACAAACCGAATGTCATAGGAAACACAACAACCAATCGCAATGAACATGCACCACACTTGTAAAACCAATAAGTATTAAAGACAACTTCATTTCACAAGGTTGACAACCAAATATGAGTAACATTTATTATCTTATTCCCTAACACACAAATTGTACAGTCAACATTAATATTATAGTTAAAATGCACATATATCGCAAATGGGAAACAATCAACCATCACCTACCTTGAATTACGCCCGAATGCTCTACTGAACCTGTGCTTTCCCTTATTGTGAAGATTTAGTTCGTTCTTGGTCTAAAAATAATTACAATAACCCAAAGTCAATCAATGTGACCTAAATATCCTCGAATTATATCCTAATCCTAATCCCCAGGCCAAACCCATGATCATTCCTTCCAACCTAGGGCCTTTCCACCCATAATTCGCCTAAAACTACCTATTTCATGGTCAGATTAGCAAATTATGGTATAAAATCATGAACTATACAGTTTATACATAAAACCCAAGGTTTTCTACACCTTTAAATTCCTTGTTCTATCAGATTTTCCATCCTAATTCAAGCCAAAACCTCCCCAAAGCTCGTAGCTATCGATTCTAAGGTATAGAATTTGAAGTATAAAAGTGGGGAACAAAATACTTACTTTTAAGAAGAAACTTGGTGGAAAATCGATAGAGAATTGCCCAAATCGCCTCTACCATTCACCAAAATGTTCTTGAATAATTCTGAATATTTTTGGGGAAGTTTCTGCATTTACTGCGACTTACCCTGCCATAACGGCCTAATCCTTCTATAGCAGTGCTGCTGTAGCAGAAGCTGCCTTCTGTAGCAGAAGCTGCCTTTTGTAGCAAAGTTGACTGCCTTAACTTCTGCTATAGAAGGAATTTCTCTGCGATAACAGTCATTACTCTTACAGTGTGTCACCCGCTGTAGCCACTGACATGGGACATAACCTTAGGAATTCTCCTAGTTTGGTTACAACACACTTTCAAACCTTGACATTCCAGACCAACCCTTTGATGTCAAGTTTGATATCGAGAGTTCTACTCACCCGAATTTATTTTTGGAAAGTCCTACAGACTCCTTAATGCCTTAGCTAATAAGAAATATAGCTCAACCTTAGACGTTTTACCTAATCCTTTCCTGGATTTTCTTAGACCTTACCTCGCTCAGAATTTGTCCGAGACTGGCCTAGCCTAAAATTTTCAATCCCTAACCCTAATTTTTTTAAATAGTTTCTTCACATGAATAGTTCACCCATAACAACAGGAAGAGTCGTTACAACAAATACCAATTTACCCATCATTCATTTCTGAATGATCAAACCCAAAAAAGATCAGCTAGAAAGAGAAAATGGTAGTACCTGAATCCTCAAACAAGTAAGGGTACCAATCCCACATGTCCTTATCGGTTTCCCAAGTGGCTTCTTCAACTGGACAATGCTTCTATTGGACCTTCACTGACTTGATTTCATTCGTCCTTATTTTTTGGACATCTCGGTCAAGAATAGCAATCGAAACCTCCTTGTACTGAAGGTTCTTGTATAACAAGACCGAATCCCATTTAGTGATGTACTCCCCATCCCCATGGTATCTATTCAACATGGATACATGGAAAACTAGATGGACCTCGGATAAAATAGGCGGCAATGCTAACCTATAAGCTACCGGCTCCATACTTTCAAGAATCGCAAATAGACTAATGTCCTAAGGGATAAGCTTAATCTTCTTACCAAACCTTATTACCCCTTTGATCGGTGACACCTCAATAGAACCTATTGACCAAACTGAAAAGCCATGTCCCTTAACTTGTGATGCATATATTCCTTTTGCCTGCTCTAGGCTGCCAATAACTTGGATTGAATACCTCTCACCTTCTCCTGAGCTTCCTTCACCAAGTCAATGCCCAAAGGTTTCACATTTTCTACCTTGAACCACCCTATGGGAGATTTACATCCCCTCTCATAAAGTGCTTCGAATGGTTCCATATCAATAATGGAGTGGTAACTGTTGTTGTACAAAAATTTGCACAGCGGAAAGAACTGATCCCAATAGCCCCCAAAATCAATCACACATTCTCTCAGCATGTCCTCCAGCACCTGAATCATCCTCTCCAACTAACCGTCTATTTGAAGATGAAAGACTGTGCTAAAAGTGAGTTGGGTGCCCAACTCTTTATGTAACTTCCCCAGAACTTGAAAGTAAACTGCATACCTCTGTCTGAAATGATGGAAAGTGGCACCCCATGCAATCTCACTATCTCCTTGATGTAGATCTTTGCCAACAGTTTGGAGTTATAATCCACCCTGATCGGAATAAAATAAGCTGACTTTGTCAGCCTGTCTATGATGACCCAAATGGAATCATGCCTTCCCAAGGTCTTAGGAAGACCTACTACGAAGTCCATGGCTATCCTTTCCCATTTCCTCTCACCAATGGGCATACTTTGAAGTAGTCTTGCAGGCCTTTGATACTCATATTTTACCTGCTGACAATTTGACACTTAAGTCACATATTCAGTTATGTCTTTCTTCATCCCAGGCCACCAATAAAGCCACCTCAAAGACCGGTATATTTTGGTCGCACCTAGATGAATTGAGTACCACAAACCATGAGCTTCTATCAACACATTCAATATCAATTCATTGATCTGAGGGACAAAAATCTACCCTCTAAAGCATAAAACCCCACCAGCATCCAGTGTGGCATCTCGAGCCTTCCCAGACACCACCTTGTTCAGAAGCTTGTTCAGTTGTGCACCCTTAAACTGTTTGGTTTTGATTTCTTCAAGAAATGTGGGTTTAACCTCAATACTGGTCAACACTCCACCCTTTTATTAAATCCCCAACTGCATGAACTTGGATTCTAGAGTCCAAATCTCTCTAGCCAAGGGTCACTTAGGCACCCTAAACAAGACAAACTGCCTATGCTAACTGCTTTTTGGCTCAATGCGTCTGCCACCACATTGGACTTACCTGAATGATACTAGATGGTCACTTCATAATGTTTTAACAACCCCATCTACCTCCTCTGTCTCAGATGCAAATCCTTCTGTGTGAACACATGCTGCAGGCTATGTTGGTCTTTGAACATTTCACACTTGACACCATAGAAGTAGTGTCTCCAGGTCTTGAGTGCAAATACCACTGCAGCCAACTCCAAATCATAGGTTGGGTAATTCTGATCATGGGGATTCAATTGCTTTGAAGCATATTGTAATGACCATTTCGGTCATTTACACGTTTTTGCCTTTCTTGTACCATTAGAGCTTACTTGTAGCGGCCCAAGTCATTTATGGCTTGTCAAGACCGGTAGTTCGGTGCCCGGGCCGTTTGTTTGGTCTTTATGGTCGTTCCTCATTTTAGAGCTTCAACTTTGGAAATCATTGACTTTCGACAACATTCTTAGTAATATCAAAGAATTAAACCAAGGTTCTAGGTCAAACGAATCCCTTACTCGAAAGTTTGAGTTAAAGAAATACCTCGTGTAACACCTCGCCCGTTTGGAAGGTTTAAAGTAACCCGTGCCTTTGGGGTAAGACTAATAGTGTCTAATATACTAAGAATGATGTGTTATGAGGTATTATAATCACAAAATGGTCGTATGATAAGTTTTGAAGTCAAGCAAGTTGCGAAACAAAAGTCGGAAAAAGTTATTGTAAATTATTTTAAGGAATTCTCTTCAAATTTGAGATAAATGTCTTGGGGTGTTTCTCCCTATCTATAAAGATTTAGTGGGCCCCCAATATACTAAATCGAATTTCTACGAGTCTATTTTCCAACACACTAAACCGTTTGTTCATACGACTTCAGAATAGAGAGATATTCACATTTTCGTAAGACCGCGCAAGCAGACACGTCAAAGATGGGGCCCGCATCCTAAGTCGGTTTGCCTTTATAAATCAGCTTCTCCTTCGTTTTAAACCCGCAAAAACAGACCAAAACCTTACAAAATCAGATATAAACCTTAGAAATAATCCATGGACCTTGATCCTTTCAATTTGGAAGTTTAACGGAAGTTGCTCTACGTCGCGAGCTCATCGTCGTGGTATAGGTTTCTCGTCGTTTTGGCTCCATTTGTTGCTACTTCAAGGAGGAAGCTCGTGGAACTGATATTTTTATGGTATTATCATTTGATTATCGTAAGGTAAGGGTTCTAAATCCTCGACTCATTCTTAATTTGAGCTTTAGAATCAATTCCGAGGAGAACTTATTGTTATCGGCATGTTTGTCGTGTTTTCTTGCCGTATATTGTTACAGCTCGTGGTGGGTCCTTATAAAAACATGTTTAGCTTGGCATTTCAAAGCTTTTTGTCGAGGTAACCTTCCTCCTATGACCCTCCTTCGTTATTATATGTTCTAGTATTGTTTTATGGATTTCTGAGCCCCGAAGTGGTATTTTGGATTTGTGGCTTTGGACAGCCCCTTTATCTTGTTATGTTTGGTTATTGTTGTGGTGTTCTAGTTATGGTAAGGTTCTGGAGGGATTGGGAAATTGTGCGATTCTTTTTGGGATCACATACGATAGTGATTGGATTGGACAAACGTGAAGTATTCCTTGAAATAGTGCCTCGGGAGCTCGTCGCTCCTTGGAGATGTGGTTAACGTATTGTTGTTGGATTTAGCTGCCATTTGTTATTATAATTGGCCTCATTTTTATGCTTTGGAGTTGGCTGGTAGCGAGTGTGACATTAACACCGTATCAAATGGCTATGGCTCGTTCTTGCAGCCTTGTCGATTCTAGCAATTGTTCCATTACCTTGGTTGGTCAGGCTTCATAGAGACGCCTTTGGGGCTTCAGTTGAAAGTATTTGTTTTGTGCGATTCAGAGCTTCCTGGAGCTGTTCGAGTCTGGACGATGTCGTTCCCGTAGCTAGTCATCGAATGACAGGTAGGTTATGGTTTTCCCCTATCTAGACTCTGCGTATATAGGCTATAACTGCATTAATTAGCATCCTTGGATGGGTTGTTATAGGTTGGTACCCCAGACCTTGTCCACCTTGTTCGTACGTTATTTCATGCATTGTTTTTAGTATTCACGTAGTATTGTATATTACCCTTGTGGTCCTGTGTGGCCTTGTATTGACTCTGGAACATAGATGGTGGGCTATTTGGGAATGTCCGCGAGTACCGGACATAGAGATTATCCTTTTAGGCTGGTTATGTCTGCTGAGTAGCTATTGGGCCTGTGCAGGGCTGATAGGAATTGTTGTGAGCTGTTTGGCTACTTTTATATTTGTGTGCGAGCATATCATCCATGAAAAAGGTTTTCCCCTGCATGTTTTACTACAGTTTTGGCTGCGAGCCACTACTGACAGTTTTCCTAAATCTGCATGGCCCTGGGGCCTTTTTTGGTACTGTTGATGATAAAAAAATGCATTTTTGGATGTTTTCACACTGATTTTATTACTGGTAATAGTCTCTGCAGGGCAGAGACCCAGACTTGATTTTATTACTGATATTAGTCTCTGCAGGGCAGAGCACCAGACTTGATTTTATTACTGATACTAGTCTCTGCGGGGCAGAGCACCAGACTTGATTGTATTACTGAAACTAGTCTCTGCAGGCCGGAGCACTAGACTTGATTTACTACAGGTTTAGACCCGGTTACGCCCGGGCACCCTTTGATGGGTTTTTGAGGTATTTTATACTACTTTAGTCCTGGACATGGTCTGGGCATGCATATTTGAGACTGGGTCTCTATCTTGATCCCGGACTTTCTTCCAGATGACATGTCTTGATACTGAGTTTTAGTATGGGGTCGGGGACCTCCATAGACCTTGCCGCTCTGGGCCTGGGGCTTCGAGCTGCGTGCACCGGAGGGAAGGGTATATGGTGGAGTAGAGTTATACAGGCTGAGTCCTTCCATGGAACCTGCCTGCTGGGCTCGATTGGCACTGGAGGAGGTACATACAGAGGTTCTATTTCATATCATATCATATCATGCATTGGATTCCACCCTTGTTTGCTGTGTGTTCAGTGTACGCTCTGGTAGTATGGGATGCCAGAGGGTTTGCTTTCACTTGATTGTGTTCCTCGGATGTATGGGCGGCTGTTGGGACTGTAGGTAGACAATATTTACTCCTATCTTTATTTAGAGCTTGTCTTGGCACCCGGGTCTTGAAAGATTAGTGATGGCTAGCCTGTTGAGGCTTTGGTTGTGGGATTTTTGATTATTGAGAGGGCTTTGGAGTCCTATATTATTGAGGCACTTTTGTGTGGCCTTCTGAGCAGAGTGTGAGACTCTGGTTCTATTCTTTTGGGAAGCTGAGTGGTATCTTTCGGTTATTGTGGCCTAGTTATTTCATCCTAGGGTTGTACTTGTGAGGTGATTCCCTGGTTATGTTATCATATAATTTGATTGGTGTTATGATTTCCTTATACTGGTTGATTCCATTTTGAGTATGTTAGACTACTCTCCGTCTTTTCCTTCCACTTGAGGTTACCGGTATACCGCCATTTTCTCAACTCTCTCTCTACGTACTTATATTGTTGTGCTAGGACTCCAGGTGTGTTCTCCTTTCCTTCACCTGTGATTCTGTGTAATTGCATCTCTGTGCTAGCATGTGTTACTTGAAGCTCTTGGTTATGGATGATCTGTGCTAGCTCCTTGTGCCTTGCTTATTGCCTCAGTGACTGCTTTCTTGCTATCTGTTACTTACTGCTTTTATATCTTATATGCGCTCAGTCGGCCTATGATACCTACTGAGTACCCGTGGTTTTGGTGCTCATACTACACTTCTGCACTTTTTTGTGCAGATATTAGCTGAGCTTTTGTCGTTGATCATGTTGGAGACTCTTGCAGCTTTTGGATCTTTGAGACTAGGGTGAGCGCCTGACGATCGGGGCTTGTCTACATCTCATCTATTGTACTATTGCTCCTTGTACTTTCAGAGGTAATTTATGTTGTATTTTGTTACTACTAGCACTTGTATCCTATTAGAAGCTTCTGTACTATTGATACCAAGTCTTGGGGTTGGTGTAGTTTCCTTTATATATTTATATTCGAGTTTTGCTTTCGCTTATTTCTGCTTGCTGGTGAATTTTGGTTTGGTAGTAGCCCATTCTAAGCGTTCTGGGCTACGGGAATTGGTTCGCCTACTGGGGGATTGTAGGTGCCATCATGACTTGAGAAATCAGGTCGTGATAGCTTGGTAGCAGAGCTCTAGGTTCACCGGTGTCATGGTACAGAAGCAAGTGTCTAAGTATAGTCTCACAGATCGGTATGATGACGTCCGTATCCTATCTGCGGGAGGCTACAGGGCATTGTTAGGGAAAGTTTCATCTTCTTGGCTCATCCTCGTATGTTCCTGGCTCTATTGACTTCTAAACTTTGGTTGTTCATTCATTCTGAGATGCCTCATACGAGTGTGATAGCGGTTGGTGCCAAGGCTTCTGTGCCTGTTGCTTCAATGCTTCCATCAACGCCAGGACTCCAGAGTGAGGATTTACTGCACTAGATAGTGGGTGTGGGGTCAGCCCAACCTTTGATTGGATTTATAGCAACCTCAGTGCTTCAAGACACCGTGGCTAGGACTCTGAGCCATCCGGTGAGTGTTTCAGTACCCGGTTCTGTGAGTGGTGCTTCAGTTAGGGTTGAGCTTCTAGTTCTTCAGTAAGGTTGTCTGTCGGTATTGGAGTACGAGGTAAGATTTTCTCATCGGACTTTATCTGGTATAGGCTGTTTTCGGAGTGGTGAGCATGGGCACTTTACTAGGAATTACCCCATGATTGTGTATCCCGAACAGCCTGGTTGTTATCATTGTGGAGAGATTGGTCACCTTTATAGATCTTGTCCCCAGCGAGGGCCGGTTGGGCCTTTAGTTTTGACTACTAAGTCCAGAGTTATATCCCATCAGCTTGATACTCCTCTTGGTAGGCCAGAGGTAGAGGTTCCTGATATTATTACTGCAGGTTGAAATCTAGCTTGGCTAGTAAGAAATTAAGGCTTTGTTGCTTTCCTTGGTTCTGTTATATTGGGTGCCGTCTGGTCGCGGAGGTTACCCGGGTTGTCTAAGAGAGTAGTGCGGGCGTTGTATCCGCTATCCTTAAATCTATGGTATTTTTTTCCTTCCTGACTTTCGAGGAAGAAAGTCTTTTTAGTAGTGGATGATGTAATGACCCTTCCGGTCATTTACACGTTTTCGCCTTTCTTGTACCATTAGAGCTTACTTGTAGCGGCCCAAGTCATTTATGGCTTTTCAGAACCGGTAGTTCGGTGCCCGGGCCGTTTGTTTGGTCTTTATGGCCGTTCCTCATTTTAGAGCTTTAACTTTGGAAATCGTTGACTTCCGACAACATTTTTGGTAATATCAAAGAATTAAACCAAGGTTCTAGGTCAAAGGAATCCGTTACTCGAAAGTTTGAGTTAAAGAAATGCCTCGTGTAACACCTCGCCTGTTTGGAAGGTTTAAAGTAATCCGTGCCTTTGGGGTAAGACTAATAGTGTCTAATATACTAATAATGATGTGTTATGAGGTATTATAATCACAAAATGGTCTTATGATAAGTTTTGAAGTCAAGCAAGTTGCGAAACAAAAGTCGGAAAAAGTTATTGTAAATTATTTTAAGGAATTCTATTCAAATTTGATATAAATGTCTTGGGGTGTTTGTCCCTATCTATAAAGATTTAGTGGACCCCCATTATACCAAATCTAAGTTCTACGAGTCTAGTTTCCAACACACTAAACCGTTCGTTCATACGACTTCAGAATAGAGAGATATTCACATTTTCGTAAGACCGCGCAAGCAGACACATCAAGATGGGGCCCGCATCCTAAGTCGGTTTGCCTTTATAAATCAGCTTCTCCTTCGTTTTAAACCCACAAAAACAGACCAAAACCTTACAAAATCAGATATAAACCTTAGAAATAATCCATGGACCTTGATCCTTTCAATTTGGAAGTTTAACGGAAGTTGCTCTACGTCGCGAGCTCATCGTCGTGGTATAGTTTTCTCGTCGTTTTGGCTCCGTTTGTTGCTAATTCAAGGAGGCAGCTCGTGGAACTGATATTTTTATGGTATTATCATTTTATTATCGTAAGGTAAGGGTTCTAAATCCTCGACTCATTCTTAATTTGAGCTTTAGAATCAATTCCGAGGAGAACTTATTGTTATCGGCATGTTTGTCGTGTTTTCTTGCCGTATATTGTTACATCTCGTGGTGGGTCCTTATAACAGCATGTTTAGCTTGGCATTTCAAAGCTTTTTGTCAAGGTAACCTTCCTCCTATGACCCTCCTTCGTTATTATATGTTCTAGTATTGTTTTATGGATTTCTGAGCCCCGAAGTGGTATTTTGGATTTGTGGCTTTAGACAGCCCCATTATCTTGTTATGTTTGGTTATTGTTGTGGTGTTCTGGTTATGGTAAGGTTCTGGAGGGATTGGGAAATTGTGCGATTCTTTTTGGGATCACATACGATAGTGATTGGATTGGACAAACGTGAAGTATTCCTTGAAATAGTGCCTCGGGAGCTCGTCGCTCCTTGGAGATGTGGTTAACGTATTGTTGTTGGATTTAGCTGTCATTTGTTATTGTTATTGGCCTCATTTTTATGCTTTGGAGTTGGCTGGTCGCGAGTGTGACATTAACACCTTATCAAATGGCTATGGCTCATTCTTGCAGCCTTGTCGATTCTAGCAATTGTTCCATTACCTTAGTTGGTCAGGCTTCATAGAGAGGCCTCTGGGGCTTCAGTTGAAAGTATTTGTTTTATGCGATTCAGAGCTTCCTAGAGTTGTTTGAGTCTGGACGATGTCATTCCCGCATCTAGTCATCGGATGACAGGTAGGTTATGGTTTTCCCCTATCTAGACTCTGCGTATATAGGCTATAACTGCATTAATTAGCATCCTTGGATGGGTTGTTATAGGTTGGTACCCCAGACCTTGTCCACCTTGTTCGTCCGTTATTTCATGCGTTGTTTGTAGTATTCATGTAGTATTGTATATTACCCTTGTGGTCCTGTGTGGCCTTGTGTTGACTCTGGAACATAGATGGTGGGCTATTTGGGAATGTCCGCGAGTCCCGGACATAGAGATTATCCTTTTAGGCTGGTTATGTCTGCTGAGTAGCTATTGGGCCTGTGCAGGGCTGATAGGAATTGTTGTGAGCTGTTTGGCTACTTTTATATTTGTGTGCGAGCATATCATCCATGAAAAAGGTTTTCCCCTGTATGTTTTACTACAGTTTTGGCTGCGAGCCACTACTGACAGTTTTCCTAAATCTGCATGGCCCTGGGGGCCTTTTTTGGTACCGTTGATGATAAAAAAGGGGATTTTTGGATGTTTTCGCACTGATTTTATTACTGGTACTAGTCTCTGCAAGGCAGAGCACTAGACTTGATTTTATTACTGATACTTGTCTCTGCAGGGCAGAGCACCAGACTTGATTTTATTACTGATACTAGTCTCTGCGGGGCAGAGCACCAGACTTGATTTTATTACTGATACTAGTCTCTGCAGGGCAGAGCACCAGACTTGATTTTATTACTGATACTAGTCTCTGCAGGGCGGAGCACTAGACTTGATTTACTACAGTTTTAGACCCGGTTACGCCCGGCCACCCTTGGAGGGGTTTTTGAGGCATTTTATACTACTTTAGTCCTGGACAGGGTCTAGGCATGCATATTTGAGACTGGGTCTCTATCTTGATCCCGGACCTGCTTCCGGATGACATGTCTTGATACTGAGTTTTAGTATGGGGTCGCGGACCTCCATGGACCTTGCCGCTCCGGGCCTGGGGCTTCGGGCTGCGTGCACCGGAGAGAAGGGTATACGGTGGAGTAGAGGTATACATGCTGAGTCCTTCCATGGAACCTGCCTGCTGGGCCCGATTGGCACCGGAGGAGGTACATACAGAGGTTCTATTTCATATCATATCATATCATGCACTGGATTCCACCCTTGTTTGCTGTGTGTTCAGTGTACGCGCCGGTAGTATGGGATGCCGGAGGGTTTGCTTTCACTTGATTGTGTTCCTCGGTTGTATGGGCGGCCGTTGGGACTGTAGGTAGACTATATTTACTCCTGTCTTTATTTAGAGCTTGTCTTGGCACCCGGTTCTTGAAAGATTAGTGATGGCTAGCCTGTTGAGGCTTTGGTTGTGGGATATTTGATTATTGAGATGGCTTTGGAGTCCTATATTATTGAGGCACTTTTGTGTGGCCTTCTGAGCAGAGTGTGAGACTCTGGTTCTATTCTTGTGGGAAGCTGAGTGGTATCTCTCGGTTATTGTGGCCTAGTTATTTCATCCTAGGGTTGTACTTGTGAGGTGATTCCCTGGTTATGTTATCATATGATTGGATTGGTGTTATGATTTCCTTATACTGGTTGATTCCATTTTGAGTATGTTAGACTATTGTACGTCTTTTCCTTCCACTTGAGGTTACCGGTATACCACCATTTTCTCAACTCTCTCTCTACTTACTTATATTGTTGTGAAAGGACTCCAGATGCGTTCTCCTTTCCTTCACCTGTGATTCTGTGTAATTGCATCTCTGTGCTAGCATGTGTTACTTGAAGCTCTTGGTTATGGATGATCTGTGCTAGCTCCTTGTGCCTTCTTTATTGCCTCAGTGACTGCTTTCTTGCTATCTGTTACTTACTGCTTTTATATCTTATATGCGCTCAGTCGGCCTATGATACCTACTTAGTACCCGTGGTTTTGGTGCTCATACTACAGTTCTGCACTTTTTTGTGCAGATATTAGCTGAGCTTTCGTCATTAATCACGTTGGAGACTCGTGCAGCTTTTGGATCTTTGAGACTAGGGTGAGCGCCTGACGGTCGGGGCTTGTCTACATCTCATCTGTTGTACTGTTGCTCCTTGTACTTTTGGAGGCAATTTATGCTGTATTTTGTTACTACTAGCACTTGTATCCTATTAGAAGCTTCTGTACTATTGATACCAAGTCTTGGGGTTGGTGTAGTTTCCTTTATATATTTATATTCGAGTTTTGCTTTCGCTTATTTCTGCTTGCTGGTGCATTTTGGTTAGGTAGTAGCCCATTACTAACTGTTCTGGGCTACGGGAATTGGTTCGCCTACTGGGGGATTGTAGGTGCCATCATGACTTGAGAAATTGGGTCGTGACACATACACTATTACATTCCTCTCCTGCATCAACACAACACCCAAACCCGAGTGTAAAGCAACACAAAACACAATCATATCCTTACTTTCATCCGATAATGATAGGATAAGAGTTGTAGTCAGAAGTGTCTTGAGCTTTTGGAACACTCCTCACACTTGTCAGACTAAACAAAAGGTACCTCCTTCTGAGTCAACCTTATCAAGTGAGTAGAAATGGAAGCAAAGTTCTTGACCAACCTGCGATAATAACCTGTAAGACCTACAAAACTCCTAACCTCAGTCACAGGTCTAGGTCAGACCCAACTCTTAACTGCCTCAATCTTTTGGGGATCCACCATCACCCCCTTTTCTGAAACCACATGACCTAAGAAAGTAACCGAAGACAACAAAAAATCACACTTTGAAAACTTGGCATACAATTTTTGGCTCCTCAAAATTCCCAAAACAATGCTAAAATGCTCTCCATGCTCCTCTTTACTCTTGGAGTAAATTAGAATGTCATCTATAAACACAATTACAAAGGAATCTAGAAATGAGTTAAAGAGACCATTTGTCAAACTCGTAAAGGCTGCCAGCGCATTGGTCAACCCAAACAACATTACTAGGAACTCATAATGCCTATACCGAGTCTATAAAGCCATCTTACGTATATCCTCAGGCCTAATCTTAAGCTGGTGATACCCTGATCTTAAGTCAATCTTAGACAACACCGAAGCAACCTTCAACTGGTCAGAAAGGTCATCTACGCGGGGTAGATGATACTTATTTCATATGGTAACCTTGTTCAATTTCTTGTAGTCTATACACATCCTCATACTACTAATCATTTTTTTTCACAAACAAGACTAAAGAACCCAAAGGTGAAGCACTGGGATGAATAAATCCCTTATCTAAAAGTTCCTGAAGATGAGTTTTAAGTTCCCTCAACTCTGCCGGAGCCATATGATAAGGAGAAATGGAGATTGGGCGAGTTCCTGGCTCCAAATATATACAGAAGTCAATGTCCCTATCCGGAGGCATGCCAGGCAAATCTACCAGAAATACCTCCTGAAACTCAGAAACTACTAGGACAGATTCAATAGAAGGAGAATTCATACTTACATCCCAAAAATGAGCCAAGAAGGCTGAACAACCTTTTCGCACTAGTTTGTTAGCCCGAACACCAGATGGAAGAATGCATTAGTACCCGATGCTTCATCCATCCTGTGAGCTATGGCCACAGTGGATGAGTGCCCAAAACCTGATCCGCTGGCGAAGTGGGGGTGGCTCCAGTACCTGCCAGCCTGCTCAAAAATGCCAACACCTATTGAATAACTTCAGACAATATTAGGGGAAGACCTGCACCTCCAATCAATGCTGTCACCTCTGGTTCCACGCCATCCTCATGTACTACCTCAACCTCCTCTTTAATATGATCCTAGGGTGGGTGACGGTTCGCCTCCCTCTGCTCAATAGCTTTTTGATCTCCACCCCTAGCGGGTGTTGCTCTCTCTCTTCCCCTTTTCCAGCCTCTCCCCCGCTCTCAGACTACCGGTTCCATAACTAGAGCTTCTGCCCTTGCTATGTTTTTCCTGGTACTAACCATCTGCGAACAAAGAATGAAGGGAGTTAGATACCAATTTGTATCACCAGATACCAATTGGAATCAAGTTATAGCATGAAGGAAGAAAGAAGAGATAGTTTCCTAAAATCCTGTAGCCTCTCGCAGAAAAGTACAGATGTCTCCATACCGTTTCGTAAAACTCTACTAGACCTATTTTGGTATGATGAGATCAACAAACCAAGGGATCTGATACGGTCTTTGTCACGACCTAAACCACCTCGAGTGGCACCCACCCTAAACCCTCCGTGAGCGAATAAGGTAACCAAGTCAACAGTTATAAAAACTAAGCAGCTAAAACCAAATTGCATTAATTAAAACCAAGATTCACGTCTAAAATAAAGAAAGACTAAATCCCTATGTAAATATCCCCTAGAATCTAAAAGTCATGTACCAAAACATATAACAAGTCTAGAATACGGGGATGCAACCCCAAAACAAAAGTAGTCTGAGTCCGAACAATGCACTAGAAAGGACAGACGAATCCATGACAGCTGAAAGAAGTAGCTCACCCTTAGATTCTGATAATGCTCGTGTCACAGCTAAGGTCAAGCAATAGCCGCCAGAATATGCCCTGTACTCAACAAAATAAGAGCAAGTGCAGTATCAGTACATAAAAATAACAGTGTACTGGTAGGATCATCGGCCATCTCTAATATACAAATTTGAACACTTAACTAAAACTTAGTAAAGCAGGACAAAACATGTAAAAACAAGTCATCAAATATAACCTAGACTCTCAACTATCAACTTGACTAACCAACTAAATGGAACATGTCAAAAACAGCAACAACAACAATATATGCGATGACATACGCCTTTCAAGTAACTTGGACCACCCAAATATCCCAAAGATAGCATCTATAGTGTTTAATATGCAATCCCGATCTACACAAGAGCCAACCCAGCATTTAAACACACCCACCTGGTCACTCATGGACTAATATGCAACAATTATATCACAAGGAAAAACACGGTCAACTCATGAAACCAACACAAAGTCACAATCAAACACGTACAAGGCGTGGTACCTTAGCCAACCATGATAAAATCTGTACCAGGCGTGGTACCTGAGCCAATTGATAGATATCCCATACTAGGTGTGGTATCCGAGTTAATCAAATATCACAGGCAACACAACAACCGATCACAATGAACACGCACCACACTTGTAAAACCAACGAGTATTAACGACAACTTCATTTCACAAGGTTGACAACCAAATATCAGTAACATTCATTATCTTATTCCATAACACATGAATTGTACATGCAACAATAATATAATAGTTAACATGAACATATATCACAAATGGAAAACAATGGACTATCACCTACCTCGATTGACGCCTGAATGCTTTACTGAACCTGACTTTCCCTTTTTGTGAAGCTTTAGCTTGTTCTTGGTCTAAAAAAAATCACAATAACCCAAAGTCAATCAATGTGACCTAAATATCCTCAGATTATATCCTAATCTTAATTCCCATGCCAAACCCATGATCATTCCACCCAACCTAGGGCCTTTCCATCAATAATTCACCTAAAATTACAAAATTCATGGTCACATTAGCAAATTATGGTATAAAATCATGAACTACACAGTTTATACAAAAAACTCAAGGTTTTCTACACCCACATTCCTTGTTCTACTATAGTTTCCATCCTAGGTCAAGCCAAAACATCCCCAAAGCCCGTAACTATCGATTCTAAGGTATAGAATTCGAAGTACAAAAGTAGGGGAACAAAATACTTACTTTTAGGAAGAAACTTGGTGGAAAGTCGATAGCAAATCTCCCAAATTGCCTCTGCCCTTCCCCAAAACATTATTTAATAATTTTGAATATTTTTGGGGAAGTTTTTGCATTTACTGTGACTTACCCTGCCCAATCTCGCTATAGCAGCGCCACCGTAGTAGAAGTCGCCCGTTATGGCGGAGTTGACCTCCTTGACTTCTGATATTGCCGTAGCAGCATATCACCTGCTATAATGGCTGACACGACATAAAATCTCGAGAATCCTCTCGGTTTTTCCCATTTTACAACACACTTTCAAACCTTAATATTCTAGACTAACCCTTTCATGTCAAGTTTGATATCGGGAGTTCTACTCACCCAAATTCATTTTTGGAAAGTCCTACGAACTCCTTAACATCTTAGATAATAGGAAATATATCTCAACCTTAAATGTTTTACCTAATCCTTTCTTGGATTTCCCTAGACCTTACCTCACTCAAAATTTATCTAAGACTGGCCTAGCCCAAAATTTCTAACTCCCCAACCCCGAGTTTTCTAACTCGTTCCTTCACATGAATAGTTCACCCATAACAATGAGAAGGGTCATTACACTTACCCTTACCTTACCTCTTCCACGATGGTGCATAACTCATGTAGTTTGTGTCCACGTGTGGCTTGCCGACTCCGTGATAGAGCCCACTCTACACTGATGGTACTATCCACAAACTTCCTTCAGCGCGATTGCACTTCTATAGCGTGATCACGTTCGTACCAGATATTAGTAATTTTTAGTTTCTCCCAAACTTGGTTTAATCATTCAAAACTCATTTGGGACCCCATAGACATAATCCACTAGTGCAAATTAATCATAAAAAATATTATGAACATGTTGGAATCAGCAAATCGTCATTCTGAGGTCATCTTAACAAAATATTGACTATAGTCAACCCCAAAATTTAAGAGACTAGCAATCAACTCAATGACCCAAATTACCCCCCGAATGCCTTGAGACCCATGCAAAACATCCAACCTAATCAAACTCATCCACCGGACCTAACAGAGCTTTCAAAACTCAAATTCAACGTTGTTAGCCTAAAATATTGAATTTGATCAAACTTTCAAAATTGAAAATCTTTTTGGAAACACATTCGATCACCTCGAAAATAGAGTTACACATCTGTACAAGTCACAAACAGTTAAAAGAAGCTATGGGGAGGGTCAACTAGGGGAAAAGAGGTAAAAATTATAAAATAATCATGAGGGTCGTTACAAGTTCGAAGATGCCAAACAAGGTGAAAATGAATATGTGAAACAACTGAATGTAGTTCACAAATTAAAAAAACAAAAGAACTAAAAATTCCGTACGTACTTCATGTAAATTCCAATTTTTATATGTTCTTACATGTGAAATTCTAGCATATTGTGAAAAAGTTTTGTAATAAAATTCATCAAAATCATTGTCTTTCTTTGTTCAAGTTTAGAAATGGCCCTAAAATGGATTTGTATTGATATTTATCCCCCATAAGAAAATGTTTACAAAAATGACCTCCATAAGGGGTGGTCTTGATATTTTGCCCCACTTAACAAATTTTGTCCATAGTGCAGACGTTCAATCTTTTGCCTATAAGGTAGATGTTCAAGACATGTCAAGATAGTAAATTTGGACAATTGACCAAAAATTCTTCCTTATATGCAAAAGTTAGAACTTAGGTATGTAGTCCATCAGACATGTAACACCCTGGAATTCAATTCAGCTTTTATATTTAGAAACTCTACAAAATTCAAAACTTCCAGGAATCACGAGTCAAGTTCACGAGTCAAGTTCACGAGTCATGGTTAGAACCACAAGTCATGGAAGTGACTCAGGAATCCATTATTGCAAATCAACCTTAGGTCTGAGGACCATAAGTCAGGTTCACGGTCCATGGATGGTTCCATGAGTCGTGGAACCAACTCATGGAACTCAGACTGAGAGTATTCAAATCCCCCAGAAACCACGAGAGGTTTCTATGACCCATGAAAGTTTCCATAAGTCATCCTAGTACCTTATGGAATGTCACCCACAACCTATATTTTGGCTTAAAAACCACGACTCTAACCCATGAACCGTGATTACTTCTACGGCTCGTGGAATGGACCCGTGGAACCTGAAGTTGAGGTTTTTAACAACTTTTATCTAATTAAATCCCTGAGGTATTTTTGTAACTACCCACCCTTTTAACTCTTAAGTGAGGTTGTTTTGGCCACTTTTAGTAGGGTTTCTACTCCTATTAGCCTAAGTCTCTCATTATTCTTCATTCATCTACCAAAAAGGGAAAAGAACTTCATCAATTCCAAGTATCAAGCTTCAGGTTCAAGTCTCCTTTTCTCTTCATCCTAGATCTAACAAGCTTCAATTCAGGTATGTTGGTAATCAATATAGGATCCTTTCACCCTTATGTGCAAAACCCTCAAGATTTTACTTTGATTTATCAATTTATGAAATTAGGGTTCTTACCCAAATTGGGGGAAACTTATGTATTCAATTTTAAAGAATCAATTTATGGTTTCTTATTCATTACCCATGTTTTATTTAAGATTTCTTAAGTGTTTTCAAAAGCCCATGAATAAAGAATCATTTCTAGTATGATTCTGTTAAATTGCATGTTTCAAGTGCAAATTTGGTATGATTAGATAACATGACCTCAAGTATTATGAAATTGCATGCCTAATTCTTCAAACTATGAATTTAGAAAGAAAGGTATGTTTTGAATTATGGCTATTCTAAGCTTTAAGACTTATGATATGAGAATTGCGTGATATTAGATATGTCCTTATGCTTTTCAAATAACTTTGACATCAGATATATTGCAAGTATTATATGAGCTATATGTATGTTTTGGGAGTAGTATTTAGCACTGAGCGATGAGGGTTATAGATAACCCCAGTCCAAAACTATGTTGCCAGCATAGGTTATGTATCACTCGATGGGCTTATGAATGTGGTTCCACGCTATAACATCATGGTGCCCTTGCCTTAGCGGGGCATAGTGCAGCTTTGCCAACTATAGTATTATAGTTGGAGTATGGTGCCTCATACCTTGGATTGGTTTGGAATAGCTTTGATAACTAGGGTTATATAGTTAGATTCTATGTCGCTCACATGGTCTATTATTGGTTATAAGAAACTCCCGTACGAATGTTTTCAAGTTTTCTAAATCTTATGATACATTATCTTGAGGTTTGACTTCTAACTCATGCTTTATCTTTCAATTAGGATATTTACTTATTATTTCTCTATTTAAGCATGAATTCAGTTTTAAGTATGTTTTTATCATGATTCTGCATATCTCATATACTCATTACATCCTATACTACTGACGCATATTTTGCACTATATCCTCTTGATGATGTAGATTCAGGATTTCATCCTCAGACACGTGGTTAGAGATCGCAGGCCATCCAACTAGTGTTGGTAAGTCCTCATCTTCTAAGGGCCGATTCTTGAGTTTAGCTTATTATCATCCTTTCGGTATTTAGAGTTATCTGGGGTCTTATCCCATCAACTTCTTATGTCATATGTAGAGGCTTTTCTGACATAGATAATATTTGAGTCTCTCTTTTGGATTATGTTTCATCTTGACTTTATCATTTATGGATTAGGTTTCCTAGATTTCTATTTATGCTTCCTCTATGTTATCTTGTGATTATCTAAGTTATGATATGACAAAGAGTTAACTTGGGGCACTTGCATTGCCGAGTCCCGTGTTACATTTAGAGGATAGCCTTGGGGCATGACAAACTTGGTATCAGAGCATTAGGTTCAGAGTCCTAGGGTGTCTAAAAGCCGCATCACATAGAGTCTCTTTCATATATGTGAAGCGCGCCACACTTATCAGAGGGAATCTATGAGATATCTTAGGAAAAACTTCACTTCTTTCATAATCAATATCTTGCGACAGAGTTTAGCTCTATTACTCTTCTAATCTAATATTTATGTGTTTAAGATCATTCCTCCTTGTCGTGCCATGCCTCACCGAGCCAATGCCTAAAATGCTAATCCCCCAATTCTGGACCCCGAGGTCACGAATGCAGAGTTTAGGAATGCCATTCATATGCTAGCTCAGACTGTGACCACTCAGGCCAATTAGTAGGCTTCTATCCCCCTCCACCTTTAAGGTGGAATGGCGGACAAAGTTCGAGACTTTATTCGTATGAACCCAGCTGAGTTCTGGGGTTCAAAAGTTGGTGAGGATATGCAAAATTTCATGGATGAGGTGAAGAAAATATTTGGTGTGATGCAAGTGGTTGGTATTGATGGTATTGAGCTAGCTTCCTATCAGCTCAAGAACGTGGCTCTTATTTGGCTTACTCAATAGAGGAATGCTAGGACTATGGATGGTCCCTACGAATTGGGAATTATTTGAGAGGGATTTTCTTGATCGGTTATTTCCTAGGGAGTTGAGGGTGGCTAAGGCCGAAGAGTTCATGAATTTGAGGCAAGGCTATATGTCGGTTCATGAGTATGGGTTGAAGTTCACCTAGCTTTCTAGGTATGCTCCTTCCATAGTGGTGGACCCATGGGATAAGATGAGTAAGTACATTTATGGAGTGCCAGACTTGGGAAAGAAGGAGTGTAGATCCACAATTCTTTTGGGTGACATGGATATTTCTCAACTCATGACTCATGCCCATTAGATTGAGGGAGATAAGTTGAGGGAAATGGCAAGAGAAAACAAGAGGGTCAGATCAAAGGGTTCGGATTTTAGCCATCGGAGGTCTGGAGGCAAACACCATTCTTCCTTTTAGAAGAGATCATCAAGGCTTATGCATTCTTCAGCTAGTACTCCTACTCAGGCCCCCATGCCTAGACACGGTCAGTCAGGTAGAGAAGAAGGTTCGCAATCTTAGGGGAGTGTTGCAAAAGGTCCTTCTCACCCCATTTGTAACAAGTGTGGAAAGAATCACTCAGGAGAGTGTCTAGCTAGTTCAGGAGGGTGTCTTGGGTGTGGTCAGGTTGAACACATGATTTGAGATTGCCCTTCAGCTAAGAAGAGACAAGGAGGTAGTAGGACTCAGTCTGCTCCGGCATCCCCAGGAGGTCGACCAATCCAGCAGGGCACTGCTTCTAGTTCTGGTGGTGGTCAGTGCCAGAACCGCCTTTATTCCATGTCCTCTTGCTAGGACCAGGAGAGTTCCCCAGACGTCGTCACTGGTATGTTGAAAGTCTTCTCTCTCAATGTGTATGCTTTATTGGACCCCAGTGCCTCCTTATCTTTTGTGACCCCTTATGTTGCTTGCAATTTCGAAATTTTCCTTGAGAAGCTTTTAGAACCCCTTTGTGTTTCTACTCCTGTTGGTGAGTCAGTCCTAGTCAAAAGAATCTACCAATATTGCCCTATCTCAATCCTTCATAGAGTCACTTCAGCGGATCTAGTTGAGTTTGAGATGACTAATTTTGATGTCATTCGTGGTATGAATTAGTTGTATGCATGTTTCACCGCGGTTGATTGTCGTACCCAAGTTGTCAGTTTCAAATTTCCAAATGAACACGTCTTAGAGTGGCAAGGTAGTCCTCAATCCTCAAAGACTCGTTTCATATTTATCTCAAGGCTTGGAAACTAATCTTTAAAGGCTATGTCTATCATATAGTTTGGGTTATGGACATGATATCCAAGACCCCATCTCTCTAGTCAGTTCCTATTGTGAACCCAACAGTAGCAGCCCAGAAAATTTTCCATTTCTACAAAGTTCCCTCATTCCTTTTCCTTGGTTTCAACATTAACACAAGAAATCACGTTATGGTCTTAAAACATAACCTCAAAACCAACCTCAACTATCCATAGTTGAGAATTTAGCATCATATTTTCATAAAATCAGTTACGAAATGCATCAGAACCGCGTACAATAACAAGTTCCCGCTATCGTACACTACTAGTCCCTTTTTTTCCTTTCTATGGTTCCTAACCAATCCTGACTGTCTCAAAACCAAAGCTTCCCCACAGTCATAAGCCTTGTTCCCTTACCATTTTTACAAATGGCAAGTCCATTTCCAAATTGTACTACCACTTTACTGATCCATTCAAGTAGACATAGAAAGTCATTACCAACCAAAGCACACAAATTCAAGTTATCACTCCTCCCGGACTAAAATATTCATCACAAGGCAAGCAATTTCACTCCACACGACTGCAATCATACAAGTAGTACAATACACATAGTTTCAAGTTTCAAGCCACAACACAATCAAATAATTGCGCACCACACATTCGCAGTCATTCAAACAACATCAATACACATAAGCACAATCTCAAGTCTCAAGCTTCAACACTCAATCAAATCAGTTTCATTACCTTTTATTCGCTTTATGGATGACCGTTAGCCGATTCATCCATCCTTTACATAGCCTCCCAGGCCAGATACCAATTAGAACCTTCCCAGTTCTAATTTCCCTTGCTTGTCTTATCGCAACCGGAGTCCAATGACATCCTTCACTTTATTGAGATACCAATTGGACTCAACCCATACAAGTAAGTAAACGAACCACACAAAAAGGAATCAAAGAAGAGAGATGTTTCCTAGAATGCTTTATAGCTTCCCTAGGATTAGATGTGGACGTCAACACACCAATCTGCGAGACTCTATTTGACATTTTTCTCTTGTAATGGGAGACTGGTAACCTAGGCTCTGATACCATTTGTCACAATCTAACTACCGGTCCGTGCCAATCCACCTAGATAGGAGAAACCTTACCACCAGAACCAACAGGTAATGCAAAAAAAAAATCATGAAATTAGCCTTTTTAATACATGAAAACATTTACAAGATATGCGGAAAAACCTTTTACAATTTGAAAACAACCCTCCCTAGAACCTAGTCTAAGCCGATACAAGAGCTACTACAAGAGTGATACTAAAATAATAGAAGATACAACTCTACTGTAGAAGCAAGAAGTAGGAGCTGCGGGAGATTCCCATCATCGTGTACCTATGAAACATCACCAACCCTACAACCAGACTATACCCAAAAAGGTATAGCAAGAGTAGAATCAGTACAAACACACGTACTGGTAGGCATCATCGATCAACCCGAATCCACTCATACCATCATATAAGAAATCAAGGGAATGCACAACTAATTACAATACTCAACCTTTCAATATCCACCTTACAAAAACCCAATGTCAACCCAAGCCTGCCTATCCCTTAGACTTCCTAAGTCACCTTGACACCTAGACTTCCCTAGTCACACATATCACCTAGACTTCTCAAGTCACACTCATCACCTAGACTTCTCAAGTCACACTTATTATCTAGACTTCCCAAGTCACACTAACCTTTCCTAACATCTATGTCCATACCCGGACTACAATTTTCTTACCTAAGTCAACCACTGTGACTTAACAACCCAGAGTAAACCCCACTACTTAGTGACATAGACCACACCCGTCGTACCGCCACCTACTAGTACAAAACTGCCCCAATGACCCCCAGGGCCATACTTGACAAGTAAAAATAGCCAACATTATAACCAGACTACGAGTCTCTTTCTTAGCTCATCAACTGCACTTAACAAGTCTAACTGACATTAACTATTCTCAGTGAGAACAAACATATATCTTTTTTACATAATCCAGACAAAATAAGGATTCCTAGGACATTATCTATGCCAATAACCTAAGACCCTGGTTCACAAAAGAATCACTTTGTCACTTAAACACACTAACCCGGCCCTTCACGGACCAACTGTATGCAAAATAATACTAAATTCGGCCCTCTTAGGAACCTAATGTGTAAAGAACAAGTAGTACACCTGCACTGAGTAAAGTAGTAAAACATATATTAATATCCAGTGGTATAACTCTAGACTCTCAGTATAGCCTCCTGACTTATCCACAACAGGAAGTAGGTTCAACAATCATTCAACAACAGTAATAAACATGACATTTACACTTTATCATTACCCGGACCAATCAAGGGTCCCTAGACCGACACTTAAGTGTTATCATATGATGCCTGGTCCACCCAGGACCATCCCAACATTTAAGTGTAACAACCCAGCCTCTCAAGGACCAATGTAATCAATCACAGATTTAACAATCTACCCGGTCCACTCATGGAACCGTCGACAAACATAGTCAATAATGCATAATTAAACGCATACCAGGCGTAGTACCCAAGCCAACCATTAGTATCCCATACTAAGCATGGTACCCAAGCCAACCATTATTATTCCTGTACCAGACGTAGTACCCGAGCCAACTATTAGTATTCCTATACCAGGTGTGATACCCAAGCCAACCATTAGTATTTCCCATAGCAGGAGTGGTACTCGAGCCAACCGTTAGTATTTCCCATACCAGGCGTGGTACCAGAGCCAACTGAATATAACACCAAGTCCAATCAATCACAAACAATGAACAAAACATACTTGTAAATCAACAAGCAATAACACCCATTTTATTTTACAAGACTGATAACTGGATATTAGACATTCATAAACTGTTCCCTAAGCATGCAACTCATACAATACCAAGCGATGATACATGAAAACCTATTACATATTAGGGACCCATATCCTTCACCTAAGTGTTCAATATGTCATCCCGGTCTACACTAAGACCAAGCCCATATTTAAGTTCAACTACATGGCCTTTCACAGGCCAAAATGCAATAATCACAGTCCCAACAATTAAACCCAGTCCACTCATGGGACCATCAACAAATATGACCAATAATATATAATTAGACCCTCCCGAAGACTAATCCCTAGCTCATCATTTTAAACACATATACTCATTTTCATCTAATCCGGACTCCTTTCCTTAAAAGTAAGAGCGTTCTAGGGATTTCACCCCTGACAATATGGACTCCGGACCCTGCCTGTTCATCTCATTTACCTTATTTAAATATTCATGGGAACCCACTACAACTTAGCAATTCCCTCATCCCATGAACTTTACTGGTTCGCCAAATCTACCCAACCATTTAGTTTCCCAAAGTCTAGCATCACACACAATCTAACAAGTATAAAATACACCCAAATGAACATCTCACCCCAACCCTATCATTACCTATTCAATCAATAACCAGACTAATATAATAATCCTCAAGACTCCATGCCCAAAGGCCTATAAGATGAATTCTCCTATCAATCTACCTAACAGTATGAAATGAAAATAGGTCAAAAGTCTACTCAACGAAAACCTAGCCTACCTGGATGACAAAAAGCTGAATAATGCATATTCTTGATTCGTGAAGGCATTCCTTGGTGGATGATGAGTCTGAAATCCATGGTTTTGCAGTCCTTCAGCCGCAATCTCCCTTCCCCATGGCTCCCATGCTTTGGAGCAGCCTAGAAGGGATTTTGGAGAAACCCTCATCTGTTTTTGACTAAAGAATGGAGAATCAGATTATAAAACCCATTTCTGGGATTTTTGGTTCCGTTATTCTGGTATAGAGGACTGTCAAACGCAATGGAGGTACCTCTATAGCGACCTAAATTCTGCTACAACGGAGTCAACTTTTCAGCACAGATAGTCTTCAGTAAAATAGTCATAACTTTTTACTCGAGAAGCGGATTAATAAATGGTCAGTGGCATTGGAAAGAGGACTCAGAGATCTTTAATTTGGTGGATATTGGGACCCCTAACTCCTTATATTCTAAGAGGATACTAGTTTGAAGTTGACCCTAGTTTGAACTTAGCCCGAAACTTAATCGGTAAGGAAACTTTCAACTTAATTTTGTGCTAGGAGTATTTTATGACCTTAGTACATAAAAAATGTACTCTCATACTAAGGAATTAATTCTAACTCTTATTACGAAGGACATGTACCTTCCTTGATCGCACATATTTTTAGTAATGACGGAACATGTCGTTATAACAGATACAAATTTACCCATCGTTCATCCTCGAACGATCTCTAAAGAAAAAGGAAAAGAATGAACGAGCCCCTATAACCTTAACTGTCTACTATGACATCGTAGAAATAGCCTTACGCGAACCACCAAAACTCTCAAATCCCCTGGGTGTAACCAAGCTCAACCAAAATTTAATTCGATTCTGCTTTGTCAAGGATTTTCTTCCTTTGGGCTATACGAGACCAGTTATATTACCCCTCCTCGAGTGCCCAAGAAATATGGGGCCTTTTTGAAATACCGAAGCGAAAGAATTTCAAACCTAACAGACCAAAACTTAATTCCCACGCTATGGTGTTGATCGTCATTGACTTCCACTATAGCGGTAATTTCTCTTCTATAATGGAGGTCGCAATAGTGATGTGTCAACCGTAGAAAGTCATAAAGTTCCCCAAAAGGGCCCATTTTAAAATACAAGGAAGCTAGCAACAGATAGAAGGCAAGGAGAATACAAATGCACTATGCTAGCCACATAATATATATCACATGACAAAGGTGAAAGGTTAGAGAATGCATCTGGATCCTTGCAACAACAATATATATATAAAAGGTTTAACAAACATGACAGTATACTGGTAACCTTAAATAAAGGAAAAGAAGGAAAACAACTAAACATAATCATGATAACAATAAAGTTCACAAGGTAAGGATGATCGAACAATAAGTAACAAGTACTACAACATGAGTGAGTAAACTAATCTACCTACAGTCCTAACAGGTGCCCATATACCCGAGGAACACATACAAGTGAAAACATACCCTCCGGCATCCTATACTACTCGAGTGTACACACAACAAATAGAAAAGTAAGGGTGGAACCGTACACACAATAAATGATATGATATGATATGATCAGGGGTGCTAGTGACACCATATGCACCTCTTCTAGTGCCCATATGACCAACAGGTAGGACCCATGGAAGGCTTTCCCCATATACCTCTATTCCCTCCTATATCCCTCCTCCGGCACTTTCATCCCATAGCCCCACTTTTGGCCCATAGCCCCTAGTCCGGATCGGCAAGGTCCACGAAAGTCTTCGAGACTACATGAAACAAAAAGGTAGGTAAAACCAAACAAAAAACTCTCAGGCCCCAACCAAAGGTCCAACTAGACCAAAGTCCATGCTCTAGAGCTAATAGAACTATCGAATTTCCAACTAGACTAAAGTCCATTCTCCGAAGCTAACAGAACTATCAAAATTCGATTATGAGCATGCTTGTTAAGAATGTTGACTAAAGTCAATAATTTTCTAAGTTAAAGCTCTAAAAAAGGGAAATGGTCATAACGATCTAACGAATGGCCGGGGCACTGAACCACCGGTCCCAGGAAGTCATAGATAACTTAGGGCTACTACAGGTAAGCTCTAACAGTGCAAAGAAGGCAAAAATACGGGAATGATGGGAAGGGTCATTACATGTAATCAAATAAAAAATCATAATAACAAAAAGATGAATCGAATTGGACCTAGAATGTATTGAGTTTGGATGAAAATTTTTAAAAATCAAAATTTAAAATTTCAAACAAACAATGGCCAAAATCAAACTGAATCGACACATGCACTAGCCTATTCGATAGTATTTGTGTAGGTCAAGAACATGACTAAGGAGATATTATATAGGTTTGTTTGTTCTATGATATTAATAAAAGATCACTTTATTCTTTGATATTTTTCTAAGCCTTGTTGGAAATTTTCTCAATAAGGCTCTGGAATATCTTCATTGTTAATAGCTCCTCATAGCATTCATCAAGACCAGCTTCCATAAATTATTTGCGATATTCTTCATTGTCACATCAAGTTGTCATTCCCACAATCATAGTAGTAATCCCCATTGATCGAAGCTTCTTTGTTGCCTATAAATGGAAGAAGAAAAAAATTTCAATTAAATTGTGTTAAAAATGGACACATGTTTTGCACGTAGATAAAAGTTATATTTTTTTTATTTTTTTTAAAAATATTAATGGGTGTGTGTTGGATCCTTCAAAGCTGTGTTTTTGGAGGATTCAACATTAGTGCGATAATATTTTTGAAGGGTTCAAGAAATATAGGATTAAAAGTACGATCTAATAAAGGAATATATATCGAATAAAATTTAGTTAGTCGAAGAATCAAATGACATACTTAAATAAATTAAAATTAGATATTAATTTATCAGGATACTGTCTATATTAGGCTAAGTTTTAAAATATTGTTATCTACATTTTTTACTAGCTTCTTTCTCTTTATCTTATTACTAGTTTCTTTGTATGCACCTGTGTTGCACGTGTATGCTGAGTCGTGTCATATAGCTTTCTAACATAGTATTCATATCATTAAAATAAAATTTTAAATAAATAATTATGAACAAAACTAAGAATAAGTTATAAGTTAGGCATTAATTACCTGGATACCATCCATCATAGGCATAACATAGCTCATTTGAATTAAATCAAAACACATTTGTGTTTTCTCATGAATATTAACTGCCACAAATTCATTTTCACTCCCATGTTTCAACTCCACACTTTTGAAGACACAATATGTATGTTGTCTGAGACATGTCACCATTAGCCACTATAAGTACGTTTAGTTTTTTACCCTCAACCTTTCTTTTACACTTCGAAAAAGAAGATGGAGAAGAAGCGCAAAGAGACTTGTCCTAGGAAAAAAGTGAATTAACTTAAATATATGTGTATGATACCAATTCTAATATGTACAATACATAATAGGGATCAACGAATATAATTTTATATTTACTAGCAGGAAAAAAATATATAATTATTGAATGAGAGAGTTAGTACATATAACTTTCTCCTCTTGAGAACAAACACTTGATGCAAATTATACTTGAAAAATAATTTGGTGCTCATTAATGAAATTTATCAAAAGTTGTTATTGAATAATTGATAATAGCAAATAAAAATAAATAAAATATGCTCAAATTTGCTGTTAGAAGTTGGAAAAAATAACTAGATAAATTTGATATTATTGCATTTAATAAAAAAAAATTCTCTTTTAAAAAAGGTATTGTTGAAGGAAAATATATAAATTTCTTGAATATATTGAGTTTTGACATTTTCAATGATGGTAGATCTTATTTTACTAAAAAAACTAATTTATTACACATGTTTTGCATGTGTATATCAAGTCATGTTAAAAAAACTTCAAGGCTTTTTTTTAAATTTTAATTTTCGCTCCCTCACTACCACTCCCCACCCCTACTTGCACGTACTAAAAATAAGTCGATGCCGATGACATAATCAAACACGCTATTAGACTCAGTTATAAATATCACAAGCCTTTTTTGTTAAGATTCTCTCCTTTCTGGTGCCTATAAAACTAACATTTAGCCCCTCACTACTCTGTTTAATTGCAAATTTACTACAAAAATAAAATATCTAATATTAGATCTTTACTCAATTAGCTACTACTTTTGCGTTCTTAATAAGATGGAAGATAAATCCACCACTCCATTACTGCACAAGTCATTGTTTTCTCCCTTGCTTCTTCCTTTGGTGCTATTATTTCTTTCTCTTGATAATCTAGATTACAAATTTTCTAGATTAAGAACTAATTATCTTTAATAGGTGATCAAGATCTAGTCCAGTTTGTATTTAAAATTGCGACGAGTCTTCTCTAAGTTATATATGTAATTCATTTTCATCACCGTCACCATTAATCTCACATATGTCAATACATAATTTTCATATTGTCTTCAATCAACTTATGGAGTCTTTGAAAAGGTTTTTTTTTCTCAAATCATCTTAAGCAACAAAGGTGTATATGAAGAAATCAATACTGATAATACTAGTAATATTAGTCTTCTTTTAAGAAAAAAATATATGATGAGAAATGCTATAATATTATCTTTTAGATTGAATTAATTGTCAAATTAATTTTGAATAAACAAGTGTGAAATGATCTGATCTTTCTTTTTTTCGTTCAGCTTCTTCTAGTTTATTTTATTACTAGTTTCTCCGTATGCACGTATGTTGCACGTGTGTGCCGATTCATGTTATATAGCTTTTCAAAATAAAATAAAAATAAAATACTGCCCTCAAAATACTGCCCTTAGGAAAACATTTCATCAACTAAGCATATTGCTTTCAACACAATGCCCATTTAGGCCAATAACTTCCTCAAATAAGCATATTGCTTTCAAACAGAGACCTTAGGCAAATAACTTTCTCAAAAATGAAGCTTTCTTTCAAACAGAGCCCTTAGGCCAATAATTTTCTCAAATAAGAAGATTTATTTCAAAACAATATCGTTAAAACTAATAGCTTTCTCAAATAAAAAATTTGGTTTCAAAATTGTGTCCTTAGGCAATAGCGGTATACCGGTAACCTCAAGTGGAAGGAAAAGACAGAGAGCAGTCTAACATACTCAAAATGGAATCAACTAGTATAAGGAAATCATAACATCAATCCAATCATATGATAGCATAACCAGGGAATCACCTCACAAGCACAACCCTAGGATGAAATAACTAGGCCACAATAACCGAGAGATACCACTCAACTTCCCACAAGAATAGAACCAGAGTCTCACACTCTGCTCAGAAGGCCACACAAAAGTGCCTCAATAAGATAGAACTCCAAAGCCCTCTCAATATCAAAAATCCCACAACCAAAGCCTCAACAGGCTAGCCATCACTAATCTTTCAAGAACCGGGTGCCAAGACAAGCTCTAAGTAAAAACAGGAGTAAATATAGTCTACCTACAGTCCCAACGGCCGCCCATACAACCGAGGAACACAATCAAGTGAAAGCAAACCCTCCGGCATCCCATACTACCAGAGCGTACACTGAACACACAGCAAACAAGGGTGGAATCCAATGCATGATATGATATGATATGAAATAGAACCTCTGTATGTACCTCCTCCGGTGCCAATCGGGCCCAGCAGGCAGGTTCCATGGAAGGACTCAGCCTGTATACCTCTACTCCACCGTATACCCTTCCCTCCGGCACACGCAGCCCGAAGCCCCAGGCCCAGAGCGGCAAGGTCCATGGAGGTCCCCGACCCCATACTAAAACTCAGTATCAAGACATGTCATCCGGAAGCAAGTCCGGGATCAAGATACAGACCCAGTATCAAATATGCATGCCCAGACCCTGTCCAGGACTAAAGTAGTATAAAATGCCTCAAAAACCCCTCCAAGGGTGCCCGGGCATAACCGAGTCTAAAACTGTAGTAAATCAAGTCTAGTGCTCCACCCTGCAGAGCCTAGTATCAATAATAAAATCAAGTTTGGTGCTCTGCCCCGCAGAGACTAGTATCAGTAATAAAATTAAATCTGGTGCTCTGCCACGCAGAGA
>QJPP01001404.1:0-69161 GCA_003996215.1 Jaltomata sinuosa
TGGTACCAACCTAATAAACCAACCCAAGGATGCCCATTAATACAATTTTATTTTATATATACGGAGTCTAGGGAAAATAAACCGTAACCTACCTGTCGTCCGACGACAAGTTGCTAGAACAACGATATCCAAGCTCGAACCACTCCAAGAAAATCCAAAACTAAATCGGAATCGGATTTGGGATGGAATAACTCGACGTAGATAATTCATTTTCTTTTTAGTGATCAAATATAACTTTGCTGGAGAGGTCATATATACCTTCCACCATTTCCTTTTAAAATGGAACATATATATAATAACTATCACTACTTAGCTAGTCATTAATGCTAAAGCCAAATGATGCCACCACATGCTGCCTAACTTTGCTGTACAAGGCCTCCACTTCCACGTGGAAGTGGAGGTGGCAACAAATTCTCCCCGTTAGGTATATACTCGGGTATGGCATAAATTTGTGGTAAAATAAATACAACTTTTCAAATATATCCTAATTGATAGAAAATCATTTCGAATAAAACCTACTATATTATAATAATAAATTTTAGCATAACTAAATTTACTATCTTCGTTAAAATATTACAATGTGTAAGAACTTTATAAAATAAATACATATACAATTATATCGTAACAAAAATATTTTTCATAAACCTTTAAAATATTTTGGAAAGGTAATAATAATATAATTTTTACCAAATTCAACTTTTAAATAAAATATTTTCAAATACACGCACGATGCTAATAAAGTTCTTAAGCTTAGGCTCGTAATTATAAGCACGATTTTACTATCAAGAATTTCTCGGGATCTCCCTTATGTTTTTCACTATATTCGAACTGAATGGCGTTTTAAAACGTGAAGTTGAGGCTTAATAAGTTTCCCGACCCGGTTCGCAACCCGTTTTCTGCCAGACAGTCCGCGGTAAAACAGTCATAACTCTTTACTCCGAGATCAGTTGGACGTGAGGTTTTGTGCGTTGGAAACTAGACTCGTAGACCTTCGATTTGGTATTTCGGGGGACTTCTAACTCTTTATATATTGAGAGAAAATCCCTGAGACATTTGACCCAAAGTTCAGGAAATTTGTTAAAGAACTTACGATAACTTTTGTCGATTTGCTTGACTTCAAAACTTATACGTGGAAATGACCGGAAGGGTCATTACAAATCACCATCCCATGAGTCCTTAAAAACAATTCAACAATATTTGTCCGTCCGAACATCAATCCAAAAAGATGATTACGGTCAGATTACTTACAACACTTGAAGGGGTGTTTTATCATATTTTTAATGATTCCATGCAAAGTTTAAGTACCCCTACTCATACACCAACAAGAGAAGAAGAAATCTCTTAATTGTTACATAATTTATAAGTGTCCAATCTTAAGGAAGGGGCTTCCATAGTTCATGTATTTCTTACCATAGGATATCCTAGATATATGTTGTAGATTAGTACAATGATAATAGGATGTTTAACTCACCTTTATATTGAATGAATCTTGATCTTATTAGAACCTTAAAGGGAGAGAGGGGCTGCCAAGAGGAAAGAAGATAAAAGAGAGTCCTAGTAAAAGTTTTCCAGATTTTTGTGATCAATATTGATCAACAAAAGGTCTTTATAAGGGGGCCTCTTTGGCCGACTTTTTTTGAGTAGATTTGGGACAAAATGGGTCAAGAAACATGGGACAAAATTATCCTTTGCTTGGGACTCAAAAGGGTTATGTTTTGTGGCTGATTTTGGGCTTCTCTTGGGTCAAAATGTGGTCGTCAACATTGGTGGCTACCTTTTGTAATTTTTTGGGCCAGATTTGGTTGCACTTTGATGGGACAACTTTAAGCTTCATTTGGGATACCATTAGGTCTAATAATCCATGGTGTTGTTTCCCGTAATCGACCCTCGAAACTTAGTTCGTTAGCGTAGGTAGGTGATGCACCTACTTGTCACCTATGAGCTTAGACAAGTCGAGCAAGCACCATACTTGTTTTATCTCATTTTCAAAACCCTCATACTTATACTTTAACTTAACACTTATATACATTTGGCCATTTAAAAATCTAGGCCAAAGTACTTAGTCATATAGGTTTTGAAAGATACAGGGTGTTACATCCCCCCCCCCAGAATCATTCGTCCTCAAATGAGGATAATGCGTATATAGCTATAGTCTTTTAGCATTTTTAGAAATTTTGGCATAGTTTCCTTTTTAATTGGGACTATCCAAAAACCTAAAACTCAACAAAATTCTAGCACAATGCCTCATGGGGCAATACAACGATATACAATTAAATGCAATCATTTGCACATGTTCAAACCTGATCATATTTACATAGTAGGAAGAATATAAAGAACATAAGGATATGACTTACCTCTATACTATCTTTAGGTCGTAAATAACTGGGGATACTTTTTCCTCATTTCTTCCTCGGTTTCCCACGCAATTTCCTCAACATTATTATTTCTCCACAACACCTTTACTGAGGCTAATTCTTTGGTTCTGAGCTTCCTAACTTGACGATATAGGATAGAAATTGGTACTTACTCATAGGATAAGTTTTCAGAAAGTTCAACATATTTGATAGGCATAATACATGAAGGATCTCCTATGCACCTTCATAGCATCGATACATGAAATACAGAATGGACTGCCTCCAATTCTTTGGGTAACTCTAGCTCATATGCCACTTTTCTTACTTTCCGAATGATCTTGTATGGTCTAATATAACTTGGACTAAGCTTTCTCTTTTTACCAAATCACATAACGCCTTCATAGGCGAAACCTTTACGAAAACCCAATCACTAACATTAAATTCCAAATCTCGATGTCATGTATCTGCATATGATTTCTGCCTACTCTGGGCTATTATTAATCTTTCTCAAATTAGTGTAACAACCCAAAATTCGATCCAGCTTTCAAATTTAGAAAAAATTGAAAATTTTAACTTCCCAGGAATTACTGGTCCAAACAATGAGCCATGGAATGAGCCCGTGGTTTCAGTTATGCAAGTTAGTCTTTGGTCTGGGAACCATGAGTGGGTTCTATGCATCGTAGTTCAGTCTACGGTATGTCTTGTCCACTCATGGAATTAGATCATAGGGCTGGTTATTTCCCCTAAGAACTACTGATAGGTTTACGGACTGTAGTTATTTCTACGGTCTATCTTGTTGGCTCGTAGAGTCGGATCTGAAGCCTGTCATTTTGGCCAGGAACCATGAGAGGCAACCATAGGTCGTGGTTTAATCTTTGGTCCATAGACCTCACTTGTGGAACCTGAAGCTGAGTTTCTAATTCAGTTCTTTTCCAGCTTTTACCTAGGGGTATTTTGTAATTACTCACTCTTTTAACTCTTAAGTGAGGTCATTTTGACCATTTTTAGTGGGGTTTTATTCCCTAATATCCAAAACTCTTCTCATTCTAAGCAATCCTATCCCAAAAGGAGAAAGAACTCCTTCAAGCTCCAAGTCTCAAGATTCAAGTTCAAGCCTCCATTTCTTTTCATCTTAAGATCAAGAATGGTTCAATATGGTATGTGGGTATTCAATAAGGGATTCCCTTCACCCTTATGCCCAAAACCCATGATTTTTACTTTGATTTATGAATTTATGAAATTATGGTTCTTACCCAATTTGGGAAAAACTTATGGGTTCAGTTTTAAAGCTTCAATTCACTATTTTTTATTACTTATCTGTGTTTTATTTGAGGTTTCTTAATTTATTTCAAAGGCCCTTGCATTAAATATTATTTCTAGCATGATTCCATCGAATTGCATGATTTTAGGTGAAAGTTGGCATGTTTAAATAACATGGCCTTATGTATTTATAAAATTACATGCCTAATTCATTAAGTTATGAATTCAAAAAGAAAAGTATGTTTTGAATTATGGCTATGCTAAGCTTCAAGAACTTATGATATGAAAATCTCATGACATCAGATATGTCTTTATGCTTTTTAAATATATTTGGCATCAAATATGCCATAAGTGCGTTATAAGCTATATGAATGTTTTAAGTGTAGTATTTAGCACCGACCGACAAGGGTCGATCACCCAAGTAAAAAAATACGTTGCCAGCATAGGTTATGAATCGCCCTATGGGCTTATGAAAGTGGTTCCACATTTGATTATGGTATCCTGTGCTTGATCGGGCATTAAGGCAGCTTTGCTAACTAGGGTTATGTAGTTGGATTATGGTGTCCTATTCCTTGGCAGAGTTTAGGACAACTTTTCTAACTAGGGTTATATAGTTAGATTCTATGTAGCTCGTATGGTCTATTGTCGGTTATAAGAAACTCTTGTATAAATGTTTTTAAGTCTCATGCTATGTTATCTTTTATCTCATGCTTAAATTATGATATTTCTTATCACTTCTCTTTTGTGCATGATCTCAGTTTCTATTATGTTTTAAGCACGTTGTAAGTATGTTTTAACATGATTATGCATATCTCACATACTCGGTACATCCTATAGTACTCACGCATATTTTGCGTTGTACCCTCTTGATGATGCAAACTCAGTTTTCCTCCCTCAAGCACGTGGCTAGAGACCGCAGGCCATTCCAGTCAGTGTTGGTGAGTCCTCATTATTTAAGGGCTAGTTATGGTACTAGTTGGTTTATGGCTATTACTTTCGTACTTCGAGTTAGCTAGGGTCTTGTCCTAGCAACTCCTTATGTCATGTGTCGAGGATTTTAAGACATACACAGTATTCGAGTCTCCCTTTTTGGATTATGTTTCATCTTGACTTTATCATTATGAATTGGGTTGCCTAGTTTCTATTTATGCTTCCGCTATGTTTTCTTATGAATGTCTAAGTATGCTATGACCAAGGCTTAACTTGGGGAACTTGTGGTTTTGGGTCCCATGTTACGCTTAGGGGGTAGTCTCGGGGCGTGACAATTAGCTTCACCTACTCCATTGCCTGATGAACTAGGTCGGGCCCCAATAATTATTCTTCCCCAATTTCAAACCAGCCAATCAACGATCTATACTTTTGCCCATATAAAGCTTCATAAGGAGCCATCTGAATGCTTGCATGGAAGCAATTATTATAAGCAAACACAATTAGTGGCAAATGGTCATCCCATCCCCGTTTAAAATCTAGTACACCAGCTCGTAGAATATTTTTGAGTGTCTTAATAGAGCATTTAGCTTGTCCATCTGTCTGTGGATGAAAAGTTGTACTGAGACTTACTTGAGTACCTATGACTTTCTGAAAAGACCTCCAAAAATTTGTTGTAAACTGAGCATCGCTGTCTAAAATGATGGAAATTGGGACACCATGAAGTCAAACTATTTTACTAATATACAACTTTGCATAATCTTCAGCCGTATAAGTTGTCCTGACTGGCAAAAACTGAGCTGATTTTGTAAGTCTATCTACAATAACCCATATGGAATCATACTTCCGATAAGTATAGGGTAAGCCTGTAATAAAATCCATGTTGATCACCTCCTATTTCCAGTTAGGTATCACTATACTTTGAGTTAGCCCTCAGGGTCTCTAGTGCTCAATTTTTACTTGTTGACAATTTGGGCATTGGGCTACAAACTCTACAATATTTCTCTTTATATAATTCTAGAAATAAATTTGTCGAAGATCATGATACATCTTCTTCGCTCCTGGATGGATTGAATAGAGAGAATAGTGGACTTCTGCCAAGATTTTATCCCAAAGCATTCCAATGTTAGGTACACCTAGATGACCTTGATATATGAGAACCCCATAGTAACACCCCCTAATTTGATCCATCTTTTAACCTCAGAACTAACAGAAATTTTGAAACTTCCAGGGATCATGAGTCAAGTTCACAACCTGTGGAAGGAACAATGAGCCGTAAAAGTGACCCGTGAAACCAGTCCTTCAGATCATCCTCAGGTTTGAGAACCATGAGATATGTTCACGATCCATGGATGGTTCCACGAGTCATGGAACCAACTCGTGGAACTCACACTAAGGGTTTCCAGTCTACCCAAGAACCACGTGTTGAATCCATGACTCGTAGAAGTTTCTACAAGTCATTTTGTTAAATCGTGGAAAGTCTTCCGCAGCTTTAATTTTGGGCTCAGGAACCATGAGTCCAATCCATGACTCGTGGTTACTTCTACGTCTCATGAAAGGGACCCGTGGAACCTGAAGTCTAGTTTTAAAACAACTTTTTCTTAATTAAGTCCTAGGAGTCTTTTTATAATTACACACCATGTTAACTCCTAAATGAGGTTGTTTTGACTACTTCTAGAAGGGTTTTCACCCTCATTAGCCTAAGTACCTCCTCAAATCCTTATTCATCCCCCCAAAAGGGAAAGAACTCCTTAAAGCTCCAAGTCTCAAGCTCCAAGTTCAAGCCTCCTTTTCAGTTCAATTTCAAGTGGGTTAGCTTCAATCTAGGTATGTGGGTATCCGACAATGGGTTCCTTTCACCCTTGTGCCCAACACCTCCAATTCTAATTTTGAATTATGAACTTGTGAAATTAGGGTTTTGAACTAAATTGGGGAAAGCTTATGAAATCAGTTTCTATGTATCAATTCATGGTTTCTCATGGTTTATTTATGATTTGATTAAGATTCCTTAATTGGTTTCTAAAGCCCATGCATTAAAGTTGATTTCTAGCATTATTCCATTGAATTGCATGTTTCCAAGTAAAAGTTCACATATTTAAATAACATTTCTATATGTATTTATGAAAATGCATGCCAAATTCTTCAATATGAATTTAAGAAGGAACAGTATGTTTTTAATTATGGATATGCTATGCTTCAAGAACTGATATGAGAATTGCATGATATCCGATGTGTTTTAATGCTTTTCAACAAGATTTGGCATTAAATTATGCCACTATGAATTTATGAGCTATATGTATATATTTTGAAAGTAGTATTTAGCACTGAGCGATGAGTGTTCAACTACCCAAGTCTAAAAACTACGTTGCCAGCGTAGGTTATGAATTGTCCTATGGGCTTATGAGAGTGGTTCCACATCTTGATGTATGGTGTCCTGTACTTTAGCGGGCATTAGGGCAGGTTTGCCAACTAGGGTTATATAGTTGGATATGGTGACTCATTCCTAGGCATGAACTTTGCTAACTAGGTTTATATAGTTAGATTTAATATAGCTCGCATGGTCTATTGTAAGTTAAAAGAAACACCTTTACAAATGTTTTGACTTGTTTAAACTTATGATATTTATTTGAAGTTTTGACTCTTATCTCATGTTTACCACTCAAGTTATGATGTGCACTTATGATATTTCCTTTTAACATGGACTCAGTTTTAAGTATGTTTTCATGATATTCATGCATATCTCATATACTCAGTACATCCTATAATATTGACGCATACTTTCTGCTGCATCCTTTGATGATGCAGATTTAGGCTCGTTCTCTCATACTCGTGGCAGATCTTGCCGGAGTCCCAATTTTAAGTTATGAGACCTCATTATCCAAGGTCTAATATTATACCTATTTCTCTTATGTTGTTTTCTTTGGATTTCTCGAGCTAATTGGGGTCTTGTCCCATCATCTCATATGATAGTTTAGAGGCTTCAGACATATCTAGACTTGTTTTCCGTTGTATGAAGTTGATTCTTCTTAAGCCTTGTCCTTATTTATGTTATGGATGCCTATTTTTATCTAGTATGCTTTCGCTATGTTTCTTGAATTGATTTCTGAGTATGCTATGACCAAGGGTTAACCTAGAGTACTTGTGTTCCGGATCCCGTGTTATGTCTAGAGGGTAGCCTCGGGGCGTGACGCATGACAAACTTGGTATCGAAGCCTCAGGTTCAAAAATTCCTAGGGTGTCTGAAGCTGCATCAAGTAGAATCTCATACATGTGTGTGAAGCGTGCCACACATATGAGGGAGAGGCTATGAGATGTCTTAGGAAAAGTTCACTTCTTTCTTGATTATATTATGTGATAGAGTTTAACTCTAACATCCCTCTAATCCTTTTCATATACTTTTCAGATTATACCTCGATGTGCTATGACTTACCGAGCCGCTCAGAATGTTGCTCCTCCAGTTCAGGCCCCTGAGTTCACGAATAAGGAGTTCAGGAATGCCATACATTTGCTAGCCTTGACCATGGCCGCTCAGGCCAACTAGCTGACTCATATCACCATCCACTCTCATGGTGGGGTAGCGGCCTGGGTTCGTGATTTTGTCTGAATGAACCCACCAGAATTTTAGGGTTCGAAAGTGAGTGAAGACCCACTTAGCTTTATTGATCAAATGAAGAAGATCTTTGATGTTATGAAAGTGGGTGATGTTGATTGTGTGGTTCATGCAATGGAAACAAGCTAGAGTTAGGGATGAGGTCCCTATGACTTTGGAGTGTTTCGAAAGGGCCTTCCTGAATCGGTTTTTTCCCTGAGAGTTGAGGCAAGCAAAAGATGAAGAGTTTGTGAACTTGAGACAGGGGTCGATGTTAGTCCAAGAGTATAGTTTGAGGTTCACTCCGTTCTCTAGGTATGCCCCCTCTATGCTAGTGGACCCACATGATTAGATGAGTAAGTTTATCTATGGGGTTTCATATATGGTGAAGAAGGAGTGTAGGTCCGCTATGTTGTTGGGTGATATGAGTATTTCCAGGCTTATGACCTATGCTCACCAGATCGAGGGAGACAAGCTTTGGGAGATGGATAGGGAGAACAAGAGGGCTAGATCCGAGGATTTAGGTTTAGGCCATTAGAAGTCCGGAGGCGGACATCGTTCTTCCTTTCAGAAGAGGTCATCAGGACCAGTGAATTCTTCTGCCAGTGCTCTATCACAGGCCTACAAGCACCATCATGATCAGTTTGGTAGAGGTGCAGGCTCTTATTCGCATGGGAGTGGTGCAAAGGGGTCTTCTATCCCTATTTGTACCAAGTGTGGGAATAGTCATCTTGGTTAGTGTCTATCAAGTTCAGGTAGTTGCTTCGGATGTAGTCAGGCTAGACATCAGATTAGAGATTACCCTTCAGCTAAGAAGAGACAGGGTGGTAGTAGGGCTCAATCTACCCGAGCAGCTTCAGGAGGTCGACCTGCCTAGCAGGGCACTACTTCTAGTTCTGGTGATTTGCGCCCGAACCGCCTTTATGCTATGTCCTCTCGACAGGACCAGGAGAGTTCAACTGATGTTGTTACTGGTGTGTTAAAAGTCTTCTCTTTTTCTGTGTATGCTTTGTTAGATCCCGGAGCCTCCCTATCTTTTGTGACCCCTTATGTAGCATGAAAATTCAAAATTTATCTTGAATTGCTTTTAGAACCCTTTTGTGTTTCAACTTCTGTTGGTGAGTCAGTCCTAGCCAAAAGAATCTACCGAAATGGCCCTATCTCAGTTCTTCATAGAGTCACTTCAGCGGATTTAGTAGATTTGGAGATGACTGATTTTGATATTATTCTTGGTATGGATTGGTTGTATGCTTGTTATGCTTTGATTGAATATCGTACTCGGGTTGTTAGTTTCAAGTTTCTAAATGAACCCAGCTTAGAATGACAAGGTAGCCCCCCTTCCTCAAAATGTCATTTCATATCGTATCTTAAGGCTAGGAAGATGATTTTTAAGGGTTAGGTTTATCATATAGTTCGGGTTATCGACGTGGAGTTCGAAACCGCATCCCTTCAATTTGTTCCTATTGAAAATGATTTCTCAGAAGTATTTCTCGAAGATTTTCCTAGAGTTCCTCCCCAATGGGAAATCAACTTTGGGATAGATCTTTTTCCAGATATATATCCTATCTCTATTCCTTCCTATAGAATGGATCCCGCGAAACTTAATAAGTTAAAGGATCAGTTGAAGGATCTTCTTGATAAGGGTTTCATCAGGCCTAGCATTTCTCTATCGGGTGCCCCAGTCTTATTCGTGCGAAATAAAGATGGTTCCCTCAGAATGTGTATCGGCTACTGTCAGTTAAACAAGGTCACATTCAAGAATAAGTATCCTATCCTTAGGATTGATGACTTGTTCTATCAGCTTCAGGGTGCTAGTTTCTTCACCAAAATTGACCTTAGATCAAATTATCATCAACTTCATGTTAGAGTGTGTGATGTTTGCAAGATAGCCTTCAGGACTTGGTATGGTCATTATGAATTTGTTGTGATGTCTTTTGGTCTAACGAATACTCCTGCAGCTTTTATGGATTTGATGAACCGTGCGTTCAAGCAGTATTTGGATATGTTTATGATTGTGTTCATTGATGATATCCTTATATATTCTCAGAGTGAGGAGGAGCATGCAGACCATTTGAGAGTGGTATTGCAAACTCTCAAGGACTGGCAGTTATTTGCTAAGTTTAGCAAGAGTGAGTTCTGGATGTAGTCTGTTGCTTTTCTGGGTCACATTGTGACTAGAGATGGTATTCGAGTTGATTCTCAAAAGATTGAGGTAGTAAAGAACTGGCCTAGACCCACTTCCCCATCTGATATTATTAGATTTTTGGGTTTGGCTGGTTACTACAGGAGATTTGTGGAAGGATTTTCTTCCATTGCTGCCCCTTTGACTCAGTTGACTAAGAAGAAGGTAAAATTTCAGAGGTCTGACCTTTGTGAGAAGAACTTTCAGGAATTGAAGACTAGATTGACCACAACTCTAGTGTTGTCTCTAACCGATTGCCTAGATGATCTTGTTGTGTATTATGATGTTTCTAGGATTTGTTTGGGTTGTGTGTTGATGTAGCATGGTAAAGTGATTTCTTATGCTTTAAGACAGCTTAAGACTCAAGAGAAGAACTACCATTGCTTATGATTTAAGATAGCTTAAGACTCAAGAGATGAACTACCTTACTCATGATCTTGAGTTACCAGCCGTTGTCTTTGCCTTGAAGATTTGGAGACACTACTTGTATGGTGTTCACGTGGATGTATTCACCGATCATAAGAGTCTTCAGTATGTGTTCACTCAGAAGGAATTGAATCTGAGACAAAAAAGATTCCTGAGCTTCTGAAGGATCATGACATGAGTGTGCCTTACAATCTGGGTAAGGCCAATGTTGTTGTGATGCACTTAGTAGATTATTCATGGGTAATGTGTCTTCAGTCGAAGATGGAAAGAAGGTTCATAGGCTATTTGGGTTGGGAGTTTGCCTTATGGACTCGATATAAGGTGGTGTTATTGTTCAGAATGGTTCTGAATCATCTCTGGTAGCTGAAGTGAAGGCGAAGCAAGACGGTGATCCTCTTTTGCTTCAGCTAAAGGGTGCATTCCATTAACAAAGAGTTGAGGTTTTCTCCAAGGGGTAGGTGGTATTTTTCGCTATCAGGGTCGATTGTGTGTGCCTGATATAGATGGGTTGAGACAAGAGATTCTGACTGAGCCTCATAGTTCTAGGTATTTTATTCACCAAGATGTACCGTGATCTACGGGAAGTCTATTGGTGGAATGGTATTAAGAGGGATATAACCAATTTTATGGCTAAGTGTCCCAACTGTCAGCAAGTAAAGGTAGAGCATCAACGACCCAGTGGCATGACTCAAGATATTGACCTTCCTACTTGGAAGTGGGAAGTGATCAATATGAACTTCATTACAGGTTTGCCTCGTACTCAAAGGCAACACGATTTGATTTGGGTAATTATAAACCAAATGACAAATTCATCCCACTTCAGCAGATGATTATGCCATACTCTACATCCGGGAGATAGTCTGATTGCATGGTGTCCCATTATCCATCATTTCAGATAGGGGTACTCAGTTTACATCCCAGTTTTGGAGATTGTTTCAGAGAGGTCTTTGTACTCAGGTTAAGCTTAGCACAACCTTTCACCTACAGACGGATGGCCAGGCAGAGCATACTATTCAGACTTTGGAAGATATGTTAAGAGCTTGCGTGATTGACTTCAAAGGAAATTAGGATGATAACTTACCTCTTATTGAGTATGGGTCCTATCTCAACCTATGTAGTCTGTTGATTTTCTGGGTCACATTGTGACTAGAGATGGTATTTGAGTTGATTCTCAAAAGATTGAGGATGTAAAGAACTGGCCTAGACCCACTTCCCCATCTGATATTAGGAGATTTTTCGGTTTGGATGGTTACTACAGGAGATTTGTGGAAGGA
Organism: Jaltomata sinuosa; assembly: GCA_003996215.1. NCBI lineage: Eukaryota > Viridiplantae > Streptophyta > Magnoliopsida > Solanales > Solanaceae > Jaltomata > Jaltomata sinuosa. The sequence continues at coordinate 12,013 of QJPP01001404.1, forward strand.
TTTTCTTCCATTGCTGCCCCTTTGACTCAGTTGACTTAGAAGAAGGTAAAATTTCAGTGGTCTGACCTTTGTGAGAAGAACTTTCAGGAATTGAAGACTAGATTGACCACAGCTCTAGTGTTGTCTCTACCCGATGGCCTAGATGATCTTGTTGTGTATTATGATGCTTCTAGGATTTGTTTGGGTTGTGTGTTGATGCAGCGTGGTAAAGTGATTGCTTATTCTTTAAGATAGCTTAAGACTCAAGAGAAGAACTACCCTACTCATGATCTTGAGTTACCAACCGTTATCTTTGCTTTGAAGACTTAGACACACTACTTGTATGGTATTCACGTGGATGTATTCACCGATCATAAGAGTCTTCAGTATGTGTTCACTCAGAAGGAATTGAATCTGTGACAAAGCAGATGCCTTGAGCTTCTTAAGGATTATGACATGAGTGTGCCTTACAATCTGGGTAAGGCCAATGTTGTTGTGGATGCACTTAGTAGATTATTCATGGGTAATGTGTCTTCAGTCGAAGATGGAAAGAAGGTTCATAGGCTAGCTTGGTTGGGAGTTCGCCTTATGGACTCAACATAAGGTGGTGTTATTGTTCAGAATGGTTCCGAATCATCTCTGGTAGATGAAGTGAAGGCAAAGCAAGACAATGATCCTATTTTTCTTCAGCTAAAGGGTGCATTCCATTAACAAAGTGTTGAGGTTTTCTCCCAAGGGGTAGATGGTATTCTTCGCTATCAGGGTCAATTGTGTATGCCTGATATAGATGGGTTGAGACAGGAGATTCTGACTGAGCCTCATAGTTCCAGGTATTATATTCACCACGATACCACTAAGATGTACCGTGATCTACGGGAAGTCTATTGGTGGAATGGTATTAAGAGGGATATAGCCGGTTTTATGGCTAAGTGTCCCAACTATCAGCAAGTAAAGGTAGAGCATCAACGACCCGGTGGCATGACTCAGGATATTGACCTTCCTACTTGGAAGTGGGAAGTGATCAATATGAACTTTATTACAGGTTTGCCTCGTACTCAAAGGAAACACGATTTGATTTGGGTAATTGTACACCGAATGACAAAGTCATCCCACTTCAGCAGATGATTATGCCATACTCTACATCCGGGAGATAGTCTGATTGCATGATATCCCATTGTTCATCATTTCATATAGGGTTACTCAGTTTACATCCCAGTTTTGGAGATTGTTTCAGAGAGGTCTTGGTACTCAGGTGAAGCTTATCATAACCTTTCACCTACAGACGGATTGCCAGGAAGAGCGTACTATTAATACTTTGGAGGATATGTTGAGAGCTTGCGTGATTGACTTCAAAGGTAATTAGGATGATAACTTACCTCTTATTGAGTTTGCCTACTACAACAACTTCCACTCTAGCATCCAGATGGTTCCTTATGAGGCCCTTTATGGTCAGAGGTGTAGGTCTCATAGTGGTTGGTTTGAGGTAGGTAAGGCAGCTTTGATTGGTCCAGATTCGGTGCATGAGACTATGGAGAAGGTTCAGTTTATTAGGGAGAGGTTGAAGACCTCTCAGAGTTGACAGAAATCATATGCAGATGTGAGGAGAAGAGAATTGGAATTTGAGGTTGATGATTGGGTTTTTCTGAAGGTGTGACCCATGAAGGGTGTGATGAGATTTGGCAAGAAAGGGAAACTTAGTCCCCATTTTGTAGGTCCTTATCGGATTCTGAGGATAGTTGGTAGCGTTGCTTATGAGTTGGATTTGCCATCGGATTTAGAAGCGGTTCATTCGGTTTTCCATTTTTCATTGTTGAAAAAGTGTGTTGGTGATCCGACCTTGATTATTCCTTTGATGGATGTGGGTGTTATGGGTAGTCTCACTTATGAGGAGGTTCCCGTGGAGATCCTTGATCATCAGATTCGGAGGTTGAAAAACAAAGAATTCGCTTCGGTAAAAGTCCTTTAGATAAATCAACTTGTTGAGGGAGCAACTTGGGAAGCAGAATCAACCATGAAAGCCAAGTACCCTCATCTCGTTCCTTACGACCTCGTTTCTACTTGAGGTAATGGTTTCGCTATTAGCATGTCTAATCCACTCTATTCCATCAGTTTCCCTCACGATCTTAGTATGCATGCATGTTTTTTGAAGTTAATTCAGTCATATTTTAAGTTACAAGCTGCGTTATCATGTTTGTTCTTCAGATTTTATGTGTTGTTAATTGGTTGGGCTGTTTTCTCTTCAGTTTTAACTTGTTTAGTCTTCATTCGAGGACAAATGATACCAAGGGGGAGATATTGTAACACCCCAGAATTTGATCCAGCTATTAAACTCAGAACTAATAGAAATTTTGAAACTTTCAGGGATCACGAGTCAAGTTCGCGACCCATAGAAGGAACCACGAGCCATGGAAGTGACCCGTGAAACCACTCTTGTAGATCAACCTCATGTCTTAGAACTATGAGACAGGTTCACAATCCGTGGAAGGTTCCACGAGTCATGGAACCAACTCGTGAACCTCACACTGAGAGTTTCCAGTCTCCCCAGGAACCACATGTGGGATCCATGACTCGTAGAAGTTTCTATGGGTCATTCTGTTAAATCGTGGGAAGTCTTCCGCAGCTTGAATTTTGGGATCAGGAACCACGAGTCCAATCCATGACTCGTGGTTACTTCTACGTCTCATTAAAGGGACCCGTGAAACCTAAAGCCGAGTTTTAAAATAGCTTTTTCTTAATTAAGTGTTAGGGGTATTTTTATAATTACCCACTCTTTTAACTCCTAAATGAGGTCATTTTGACTACTTCTAGAAGGGTTTTCACCCTCATTAGCCTAAGTCCCTCCTCAAATCCCCATTCATCCCCCAAAAAAGGAAAGAACTCCTTCAATCTCCAAGTCTTAAGCTCGAAGTTCAAGTCTCCTTTTCTTTTCAATTTTAAGTGGATTAGCTTCAATCAAGGTATGTGGGTATCCAACAATGGGTTCCTTTCACCCTTGTGCCCAAAACCCCTAATTTTTATTTTGAATTATGAACTTATGAAATTAGGGTTTTGATCTATATTGGGGAAAGCTTATGAAATCAGTTTTTATTTATCAATTCATGGTTTCTCATGGTTTATTTATGATTTGATTACAATTCCTTAATTGGTTTCCAAAGCCCATGCATTAAAGTTGATTTCTAGCATGATTCATTGAATTGCATGTTTCCAAGTAAAAGTTCACATGTTTAAATAACATGTCTATATGTATTTATGAAAATGCATTCCAAATTCTTCAAGTATGAATTTATGAAGGAAAATAATATTTTTAATTATGGCTATGCTAAGCTTCAAGAACTTATGATATGAGAATTGCATGATACCCGATGTGTTTTCATGCTTTTCAACAATATTTGGCATGAGATTGTGCCACTATGAATTTATGAGCTATATGTATATGTTTTGGGATTAGTATTTAGCATCGAGCGCCAAGGGTTCGATTAGCCAAGTTCAAAAACTATGTTGCTAGCGTAGGTTATGAAATGCCCTATGGGCTTATGAGAGTGGTTCCACATCTTTATGTATGGTTTCCTGTGCTTTAGCAGGCATTAGGGCAGCTTTGCCAACTAAGGTTATAAAGTTGGATATGGTGACTCGTTCCTTGGCACAGTTCAAGTCAGCTTTGCCAACTAGGGTTATATAGTTAGATTCCATGTAGCTCACATGTTCTATTGTCAGTTATAAGAAAATCCTGTCCGAATGTTTTGACTTGTTTAGACTTATGATATTTATTTGAAGTTTTGACTCTTATCTCATGTTTACCACTCAAGTTATGATGTGCATGTATGATATTCCCTTTTTCATGAACTCATTTTTAAGTATGTTTTCATCATATTCATGCATATCTCATATACTCAGTACATCCTATAGTACTGATGCATACTTTGCGCTACATCCTTTGATGATGCAGATTCAGGCTCGTTCCCTCACACTCATGGCTAGATCTTATCGGAGTCCCAGTTTCCAGTGGTGACACCTCATTATCCTAGGGCCACTATTAGACCTATTTCTCTTATGTTGTTTTTTTCGAATTTCTCAAGCTAGTTTGGGTCTTGTCCCATCCGCTTTTATGATAGTTTAGAGGCTTCAGACATAGCTAGAATTGTTTTCCATTGTATGAAGTTGATACTTCTTAAGCCTTGTCATTATTTATGTTATGGATGCCTATTTGTATCTAGTATGCTTCTGCTATGTTTCTTGAATTGATTTCTGAGTATGCTATGACCAAGGGTTAATCTGGAGAACTTGTGTTCTGGATCTCGTGTTAAGTCTAGGGGTAGCCTTGGGGCATGAAAACCATCTTTCTTAAGCTTTGTTAATGGTTGCTTCTGCTGCGGGACTCCTTCCCTCAATCTTACAAACTCTGGATTATGATATTATCATTCATTTACCTCTGTTATAAGCGAGGATTACGCTGCGCTTTGAATAACAACTCCCCCATTACCTGAGTCTAGTAGTGAAACCTGCATATTAGCTAACTGATGTAGTTATCTTATCATCTCAATATTTCTATTTTCCATGTGGCTTAAGCTTTCCATGGATTTGCGGCTAAGTGTATCAGCCACGACATAGCCTTACCTAGAAGGTACAAAATATCTACATCATAATCCTTTAGTAGCTCTAGCCACCTTCTTTGCCTTAAGTTAAATTCCCTTTGTTTGAATAAATACTGTAGACTTTTGTGATCTTTAATCATATCTACATGGACTCCAAAAAAGTAATGGCGCCAAATTTTCAAGGCAAATATAACTGTTGCTAATTCAAGATCATGAGTAGGGTAATTTTGCTTGTGCTTTCTTAGCTGTCTCGAGGCATATGCAATAACATTTACCATGCTGCATTAGAACGCAGCCCAACCCAATCATTGAAGTATCACAATAAATAACATAATCTTTTGTGCCATCTGGAAGAGTTAAGACATGCGCTGAAGTAAGCCTATCCTTCAACTCCTAAAAACTCTACTTACGTGCATCAGACCACTGTAACTTGACTGCTTTATGAGTTAACTTTGTCAATGGTGCAGAGATAGAACAAAATCATTCCATAAACCTCTGATAATAACCTGCTAAGCCAAAAAAACTATGGATCTCTATAGCGTTCAAGGGCCTCGGAAAATTCTTTACAACTTTAATCTTTTGGCCGTCAACTCTAATACCTTCATTTGTAATTACATGGCAAAGAAAATCCACTGAAGTCAACAAAAACTAACGCTTGGAGAAATTTGCATATAATTTATGATTATGAAGTGTTTGCAATACCGCACGCAGATGATCTATATGTTCGTCTTTAGACCGCAAGTATATCAAGATATTGTCAATAAATACGATCATGAATACATATAGGAAGGGCTTGAAAACCCGATTCATTAGGTACATGAAAGCTACTGGGGAATTAGGAAGCCCAAAAGACATTACTAGAAACTCAAAGTGTCCATACCTTCTCCTAAAGGCTGTCTTCGGAAAATCTACTCCCTTAACTCGCAGCTGGTGATACCCCGACCACAAGTCAATCTTTGAAAAACATTTGGATCCTTACAACTGATAAAATAGGTCATCAATCCTTGGAGGTGGATACTTATTCTTGATTGTAACTTTGTTCAGCTATCGGTAATCGATACACATTCTCAAGGACCCATCCTTTTTGCGAAATAACAAAACTGGTGTGCCCCATGGCAATGTACTAGGCCTAATGAAGCCTTTTTCGAGTAGATCTTTCAACTTTTCCTTTAACTCTTTTACCTCAGTAGCAGCCATACTATAAGGGGGAATTGATATTGGCTGTGTATCTGGGAGTATATCAATGGCAAACTCAATTTCCCTTTCTGGAGGGATTCCTAGAAGCTCATCTAGAATATATCTGGAAATTGACTCACCACGAGAACCGATTGAAGAGTCGTTGGATCATCCTCTGTGCTTCTTACTTAAACTAGATGATAGATATAGCCTTTAGAATATATTTTTTGACGTGGGAGCATTACCTTTCCACTCCAGGATTGTCTCTTCTGGAAAATGAAATTTGACAACCTTAGTTCTACAATCGATATTAGCATAACATACAGTTAACCAGTCCATACCCATACTGACATTGAAGTCAATCATATCTAATTTGATTAGATCAGTTGAAGTGAGATGGTCATAAATTAATAGTGCACAATCTCAATAAACTCGTCTAGCTATAATAGATTCACCAACCGACGTAGATACAACAAAGGGTCTAGGCAACAACTGTGGGTCTGCCCCAAACTTACCAGCAATGAACGGGTAACATATGAAAGAGTAGATCAAGGATCTATAAGTGCATAAACAACATGATTAATAATAGTCAATGTACCTATAACAACATCAGATGATGACTCCAAGTCGTGAAAGCCAGCTAGAGCATAAGTGCGGTTCTGACAACCGCCTAAACTGGATGCTCCTCCTGCTCCTCTACCTCTACCACGACCTGGTGTGGCATGTGGTCCTATCCTAAGAGGATGAATAATAGATGAAGAAGCTACTATTAACCCTATAGGCTGAGATATTTCATCCCTATCTCTACTCGGACACTCTCACATAAAGTGACCAGGATGTCCACGTGAATAACAAGTATCTAAACCCAGGAGACATATCCCAGGATGCTTCCTACCGCATTAAACACAAGGTGGCAAAGGTGGACTCATGTGACCTAAAAGCCCCTGGCAATGGAAACTTGATGCACCTGAATTGTGGCCTGGTCCAGGATGAGAAAAACAATCATAGCTCTACATATGCAACTGATGTAGGGAATCCCCAGTAGGGTGGGGTGATTGCCTATTAAAATGTGGCCTAACATCACCTCGTGGCTCTCCATAGGACCCAATAGATCTAGCCCTCTTATTCTGATCCCTTTCTCGGCTTTGGTTATCTCCAATTTGTACTTTAAGATCCTCTATAGTCTGAGCAATAGCCTGTATCTTAGAAATATTCATATCCTCTTGTGTGGCTACTATTGTTAATCCCTTATTCAATTCATCTTTAAGGCCACCCATATATCAATGAACACTAGCTTGCATCGTACTTAGAATATTAGGGATGTACCTGGCTAATGAATTAAACTTGAGGATGTACTCTCGAACACTCATATTGCTATGCCTAAGGGCTAGAAACTGATCAAGTTTGGCCTATCAAACCTCCTATGGAAGATAGTGAGCTAGGAAGGCCTCTAAAAAATCCTCCTATTCAGCTGGGGGGACATTTGATTTCCCTAGACCAATCCCAAGACTCAAACCACAAAATGGCTACATCTCGTAACCTAAAAGATTCAAACTCCACTATCTCCACCACAGTATCATGCATGACTTAAAGTACCCGATAAGTTTGATCAATAAACTCCTGAGTATCCTGACATGGGTCAGAGCCTATAAATATAGGAGGACTTAGGTTGATAAAATCTCGGGCCCTAGAACTTTCTGAGCCACCTGACCTAGCACTCGCTGATGCCCCTATTTGTTGTTGTTATATGGCTATCATCTGGGTCAATAATCGAACTACACTCCTACTGTCCTGGTCCTCTGCTTCAGGTGGAGTGGATCTGCAGGTGCGGTTCATCTCTACCTATCTCAGGTGCCACTAGAGCAGGTGGGGTCAGGGGTGCTGGATCCCCTCTAGTTTCATCAGGTAGCAAATGAACTGGGATCTCTGAAGTCGATGATTCAATTTGAGCCTCCAATCTATCCATCTGGATGGGAGGGAAATGACTAGTACCTTCCCCCACATTTGTGCCAACTCGTCGGCTAGTCATTTGTGTAGTCATAGGAATTTCTGTAAACAACGAATAGAAAAGCATAAATTAGACTTCAAGTATCTTATTACCACACTCTATTGAACGATCTAGAAGATGAAAGAAGAGTAAAAAATCTTAGATGCCCCATAGCCTCATGATTATAGGTATGGTGCAAAACACACCCATAAGAAAGACCCTACTAGACACGGCTTGTAGACTCTTTGGGATTCGACGTGCTCTGGTACCAAGTTTGTCATGCCCAAAACCAGGGGAGGCAGGACCGACAATCGGAGCCCTAAAAGGCCAAGGAAACCAAAATAGTGTGTATCTCTATTATACCTGATGGGGGTCTAAGACCAACAAGGTCTCTAAGTATATCAATTAGAAATAGTGATAGCTCAATAGTAGGTAAAAAATTCAAGGCCAACAAGGCTAATATCATAGTAGATATCTAATAACAAGTCCATACCAAACACTGATATACATATACACGTCTACAAGCCTCTATGAGTTAGTAAAACATCTCATATCCAGGACAGGGCCCTGGACTACCCATAAATTGTACATATACATAACTTGGTCAAAATATAAGCTAGACCTCTTGCTCGTCAGCTCCTGGAAGAATGTATCTTACAAAAATAGTTGAACTCTGCAACTCCTATTAAAAAGGTTTGTTTGGGTTTCTGTCTGGACCTGTAGGCATGAATGCAGCGCCCACCAGGCAATGGGGATGTTAGTACAAAAATAATGTACTGGCATGTAAGGTAGAAACATAATAGTAAGTTTCAAACAGTAAATCTGAACAGAATATAATATGAAGCTTATAAACTGTAATCAGTAAGACTCATTAAGCTCTTTTATTATTTTCAGAACATAACACATGCCTTAACTCACTCCGCAACTGACTATTATAACAAACGTTGAACCATAATAGTGCCTCGGTGCACCCTATATATAATAGCCTCAATATGGCAGTAGCGCCTCAGTGCACACTATGTATATAATGGCATCAATATGGCAGTAGCACCTCGGTGCACACTATGTATATAATAGCCTCAATATGGTATTAGCACCTCGGTGTACACTAACACGTAACCCAAGCGTAGTAAGCGTATTACTAGGTTGACCTTCAAAGTTATTCTTGTTAGTTATGAAGGTTCATTTAGGTAACTTCTTTAGCCTTGACTTAATAGGTGTTGGACTCAACATACCAAACACATATGAATGGGGATATGAATTTCTAACCTTCCTTTTATACTTTCTAAAGCTTGATTAGGGATCACAATACAAAGAAGAAACTCGACAAAAGGATAACTAACGTTTCGTGCAAAAAGAATCAAATTTTTATAAGAAGGTGATTTGAATCACCATAATGTATCCCATGGTTCCTTAAGACTTGATATGTTACCAAATCAACTCTCTTACAACAAAATACTCCAATTCCCTCTTTCGGAGATTTTGAGTTCCATTTCTAGATTCATGGCGATAAGGAATAAAGAAGCCTTAACATACCTCGTTCCTTCCGAAGATTGCGTTTATCACAACTTGAACTTTCCTTTATTAAGTTAATCTAAAACACAAGGGATTAATGAAGCTAATATTAGATCTTAAACCTGATGCAACTTTGCCAAAATAGTAGCTAAATATTTCCCGGGCAGATCTACGTATTGGCATTAATTAAAAGGTGTATTGTTACACCTTTCTCCCCCATTTCAATACACATAAAACACACACAAACCTACTGCCTCCAACCATACAAAACACATCAAACAGACCCTACAAAACTCACCATACCAAAATATAATAGCAACACATTAAACCCACGACTTCTGATCACCATCCTGTAAGTCATTAACAACAATTCAACAATATTTGTCCATCCGAACTTCAATCAAAAAAGATGATTATGTGTAGATTACTTACCACACTTGAAGGGGTGTTTTTAACCTCTTTTTAATGTTGCCTTGCAAATCTTAAGTAGCCCCTACACATACACCAACAAGAGAAGAAGAAATCTCTTAGATATATGTAGTAGATTAGTACCAAGATAATAAGTTGTTTAACTCACCTTAAGCTTGAATAAAACTTGATCTTATTAGAACCGTAAAGGGAGGGAGGGGTTGCTAAGAGGAAAGAAGATAAGAGAGAGTCCTAGTAACAATTTTCCACCTTTTTGTGATCAATATTGATCAACAAAAGGTCTGTATAAGGGGGATTATTTGGCCGACTTTTCTTGAGTAGATTTGGGCCAAAATGGTTCATGAAACATGGGACAAAATTATCTTTTGCTTGGGCCTCAAAAGGGTTAAGTTTTGTGGCTGATTTTGGGCTTCTCTTGGGTCAAAATGTGGTCAACATTGGTGGCTTTGTAGTTATTTGGGCCTGATTTGGTTGCACTTTGATGGGTCAACTTTAAGCTTCATTTGGGCTACCATTTTGTCTAATAATCCATGGTGTTGCATCCCGTAATCGGACCTCAGAATTTAGTTTGTTAGCATAGGTAGGTGATGCACCTACTTATCACCTATGAGCTTAGACAAGTCGAGCAATCACCTCACTTGTTTTATCATATTTTCAAAACCCTCATCCTTATACTTTAACTTAACACTTGTATACATTTGGCCATTTCAAATCATAGGCTAAAGTACCACTTCACAATCTCGAGCTCAAGCACCTTCGTCGATATTAACTTAGTCATATAGGTTCTGAAAGGTATCGGGTGTTACAACTACCGTCAGTTGAATAAGGTTATAATCAAGAATAAGTATCCCATTCATAGGATTGATGACTTGTTTGACTAGTTTCAGGGTGCCAGCTATTTCTCCAAGATCGACCTCAGATCCAGTTATCATCTGCTCAGAGTTAGAGAGTGTGACATTTCGAGGACTGCGTTCAAAACTCGGTATGGTCACTATGAATTTGTGGTTATGTCTTTTGGCCTAACGAATGCTCCTGCAGCCTTTATGGATTTGATAAATATGGTAATCAAATAGTACTTGGATATATTCAGCATTGTCTTCATTGATGACATTCTTATCTACCCTCAGAGTGAGGAGGAGCATGCAGACTCTCAAGGATTTACAGTTATTTGCTAAGTTCTGCAAGTAAGATTTTTTGATGTAGTTTGTTGCTTTTTTGGGTCATGTGGTGTCTAAAAAAGGTATTTGATTAAATGCATAGATGATAGCGGCAGTAAATGGCTGGCCTAGACCCACTTAATTGACAAATATCAGAAGCTTTTTAGGTTTGGCTGGTTACTACAAGAGATTTGTGGAAGGGTTTTCATCCATAGCTTCCCGGTTGACTCAAAAAAAGGTTAAGTTTCAATAATCTGATGAGTATGAGAAGAACTTCTAGGAATTGAAGACTAGGTTGACCACAACCCCCATTTTGGCTCTACCAGAAGGTTTAGACGGCTTTGTTATGTATAGTGATGTATCTAGAGTTGATTTGGGTTGTGTTCTGATGAAGAATGGTAAGGTGATTGCTTAAACAACTTAAGATTCATGAGAAGAACTACCCAAATCATAATCTTGAGTTAGCAACGATGGTTTTTTCCTTAAATATTTAAGGCACTACCTGTTTGGTGTTCATGTAGATGTGCTTACTTACCATAATATCCTCCAATGTATGTTCACCCAGAAGGAATCGAATCATCGTAAGATAAGGTGGCTTAAGCTTCTTAAGGATTATGAAATGAGTGTGCTTTACCATTCAGGTAAGGCCAATGTAGTGGCTGATACACTTAGTTGGTTGTCAATGGGTAGTGTATCACTACTTAAATAAAAAAAGAAGTAATTAGCTAAGGATGTTCATAAACTTGCTTGTTTAGGAGTTCTCCTTACAAATTCATCAGATGGTGGTGTGATAGCTCAAAATGGGTCATAATCTTTGTTGGTGGTTGAGGTTACTAAAAACAAGACAGTGATGAAATTTTGCATCAATTGAAGGGTGCATTCCATTAGCAGAGGGTAGAGGTTTTCTCCTAATAGGGATATGGTGTGCTTTGCTATTAGGATTGGTTATGTGTACCAGATGTGGATGAGTTAAGAAAATGGATTTTTAAAGAGGCTCAACATTACATGTATTCTATTCACCCCAGTGCCATAAAGATTCACCATGACCTATAGGAAGTCCATTGGTGGAATGGCATGAAGAGGGACATTGTAGGTTTTATGGCTAAGTGTCCTAACTTTCAACAAGTAAAGTTAGAACATCAGCGATCGGGTGGTATGACTCAGGATATTGACATTTCTACTTGGAATTGGGAAGTGATAAATATGGACTTAATTACATTGTACCATGTACTCGCTGACAACACGATTCTATTTGGGTGATAGTAGACGGGGTTACTAAGTCTGCTCACTTTTTGGCTGTCAAGACAACTAATTCAACAGAGGATTATGCCAAGCTCTACATCTGTGATATAGTGAAGATGCATGAGTTTCCCTTGTCTATCATCTCAGATTTGGGTACTAAGTTTACATCCGAGTTTTGGAGATACTTTCAGAAGGATCTTGGTACTCAGGTTAATCTTAGCATAACATTTCATCCATAGATAGATGGTCAGGTAGCGCGTACCATCTAGACCCTAGAGGATATGTTGAGGGCTTGTGTGATTGATTTCAAAGGTAATTAGGATGATCACTTACCTCTTATAGAATTTGCCTACAATAATAGTTTTCACTCTAGTATTCAGATGGCTCCATATGCGTCACTTTATGGGCGGAGGTGTAGATCACTAATAGGTTAGTTTGAGGTAGGTGAAGTAGCATTGAAAGGAAGAGATTCAGTCCATGAGACTATGGAAAAAGTTCAGCTTATTAGGGAGAGGTTGAAGACTTCTTAGAGTCGACAGAAAACCTATGCAGATGGGAGCAGAAGAGACATAGAATTTGAGGTAGATGATTGGGTCTTTTTAAAAGTGTCACCCATGAAGGGTGTGATGTGATTTTGTAAGAAAGAGAAGCTTAGTCCCCAGTTTGTAGGTCCCTACAGGATTCTAATGAGAGTTGGTAGTGTGGCTTATGAGTTAGAGTTGCCAGCCCAACTAGCAACAGTTCGTCTAGTCTTCCATGTTTCATTATTGCAGAAGAGTTTTGGTGATCTGACATTAGTTGTGACATTAAAGAATGCGAGTGTGAAGGATAGTGTCACTTATGAACAAGTCTCAATTGAGATTATTGATCGTCAAGTTTGAAAGTTGAGGAACAAGGAAGTCGCTTCAGTAAAGGAACCAGTCACTTGAAGGATCTAGTTGGGAAGCAGAAGCAGCCATGAGGGCCAAGTACCCTTATCTCTTTATTTCTGATCCAGTTTTTTTTGAGGTAATAGTACCCCCCCCATTAGTATGTCCCGTCAGTTCTATTCCATCAGCCTTTCTCATGATCCTAGCATGCATACATGTTTTACTAATTCAATTCAGTCATGTTTCAAGTTGGAACTCACTCATTGTGCATGTACTTCAGTTCTTATGTTATGTTGGTAGGGATTACAACTCTTTCCCACTAAACTCGGCCTACTTAGTCTTCAATCAAGGATGAATGATCCCAAGGAGAAGATATTGTAACACCCGAGAATTCAAACCAGCTTTTAAACTTGGAATTCTAAATTTTTTTGAAGTTTCTAGGATCCAAGGGCCCAAACCATGAGTCATGGATGAAACCACAGGCTGTGAAAAGGCCTCATAGAATGAACCCTGCAGATCCATCCTCAGATCTGAAACAACAACAGGGATTCACAGGTAGTGGGTTAAATGACAGACCGTGGTTTCCCCTCGTGGAATCATACTTGGAGTCATCAATTACCCCAGGAACCACAGAAAGGTTTTACAAGCCGTGGATGGTTTCACGGGACATGAACCACATCCGTGGAAATCAGACCTATATCTTGAATTTTTTCCCAGAATACACGGACTCCAACTACAGTCTGTGGTTCTATATATGGGTCGTAGACTTCATCCCGGTAACTTGAGCTGAGAATTTTTATTAGTTTTCCAAATTTAAATCCGTGGGGTATTTTTATAATTCCCCACTGATAACGCTCAATTAACACTGTCCATATGGAGGTGAAGGCGATCGTTAAGCAATACAAAATTTATAATTCCTCACGGGAGTGGGGGTCAATCCCACAGAGGAATGGTAGAGTTGCCTAAAGGATTTTTGTATATCAATCACAAATAGAGTTAATGTTAAAACAACAATAAAAGTAAAAAAAATGGGGAAATCAGGGAATTGGGAAATTTGTCACAATTCGCAATTCAACTCAAAAATGTAAGGTAAACACGAATTGGAATCAAAAGAGAGGACAACTAGGGGTATACTTCCGATGGGACTCGAACACGGGTTAAGGTACTTGCTCAATTACGTAAATTTTCACTAAACAACATGGGTAGCATTGGTTCTAGTCATGAATGTTAATCTTTCGATCTCACAAATATTTATCCAATGGTCTTTGTTCAAGAACAATGGTTTTATCATTAACTAACCAATATAAGCTTGGGGAAGTCACACTATCTCTAGGTTAGACTTTTAAATGGGTGTTTCCGGCGAATTGAGCTATTTCTAGCCTCAATCTAAATGGAATCCCAAGTACCCACTAGTGAATTCTCATCCAAAATTATAAACATTTTTCTCAAGTAAGAACACAATTAAGTAATTTCAATCAATGTTTGCAAAGATTATTTTTAAAGTTAAAACATGGAGAATTCACTAGACCCATATCAATTTAGAAATTATAAACACAATTAAGCAAGACCCATACCCAATTTCAAGTACCCATTATCAACACACCACTAGAAAAGGAGACTAGCCACTCATGCTAAAGAAAATTTAGAAGATACCAAATGGGTAGTTCAATTTTCCTTTTATTAAGAAAGATAATAACCAATATCCAAGCTCAATAATACAAAAAATGGATAATCCAAGGTTGAAGATGGAGAAAATTAAATGAAACCCTCTATCTTGGCTTGGGAGAGAAAACATGTTCAATATTCAAAAACTAACTATTCAAAACTATACCTAAATTGAGTTTTAGAATGTTCCCAATTCGTCACATAAAAGTGGACAAAAATTCCCCCTGAGAGTTGTGTGTCGCGACGTGCATTTTGCATGTCTCGTTGTGTGCATCACAAAGCTCCACCCCAGTGGACCAGTGACTTGGCTTGGATTTTAGGTATCGTGTGAAGTGGGGTACAGACCGCACCAGGCATTATGCATGTCACACGGTGGTCACACCCCATAGCAAATATTTCTTCTTCTTTTTAGCTTCATGCGGAGGGAGGTGTGGACCGCACCAAGCATTGTGCATATCGCATAGTGGTCGCACCTCTAGGCAGAATATTCATCTCTCTTGATCAACTTCACACTTCAACTCCTTTTGAGCTCATTTGGGTCCAATTCCTTGTTTTCTACTTTTGACCAAGAGTACCTGCATTCATATCAATAAAGGCCATAAGAACCTCTAAATCTTATCAAAACATAGCAATAATTCATTGTTAAAGGCCCAATAAGTTGGTATATTACCGACTTATCAAACCCTTAAACTTAAACTATTGCTTGTCTACAAGCAAGATACTCATAAGGTAAGGAATGAATTATGATCTTAAACTTAATCAAAGCACAAAAAATTAATCTATTTTAAAAAACTAAGAAGAATAACAAAAAAAAAGACTCAAACAAAAGACTAAACTACAATGCTTAATTCAATTTGGACCACCACATTCTCAAGGAAATTGATTATTTCAGAGCATTCATCAAAAGGACTTCATTTGTTAGTCAAAAACAGGGGAGATTGCCAATCAAAACAAGACTAGGGTTCTCAAGTCATTGGCATGGACCATCAAGGTTTGTCTCGAGATTCGCCACACAACTTGACTTATTCATTCCTCTTAATTGAAATAGAGACTTTATTTTTCAATTTGAGTACATGATGCCACTCACCACAAGAGAGAATCCCACTCACAATCATGCAATTCCTAATACAAGGGATCATAAGAGAACCACGAAGACTCTCAATCTCTCAAGGAAGTTCAAGTGCACACATGTTGAACCATAGGCTTGTCCTTTATGTAAATCATGATAATGTAGAGTGACCAAACTCGGAACCACAAAGGACTTACGGGTTACGATGTTCGCTAGGGCTAGGGTGAGGATTGCATTTGGCTCAATTGACTAATGCTCTTTGTTATCATTTTGAACACCACTCACATTTTTGAACTTTTACTTCACCTTATTTATCCCTCACACAACCCAAGATTTTCCCTTCAACTTGATCATTCAACCTCCTTGATCACCTTCACTTGCTAGCACTAATTATTTTCTTTTCATATTTCTCATTGCATTGGTCTTTGGAGAAATTTTCAATTTAAACATACGGTGCTACCTTGCACTCGAAGAGCATTCCTTTTCCTCTCCACATGGAGTACATACACCCCCAAACTTAGGCTTTTGCTTATGTTATCATTTCAATTCCCCCCCCCCCCAAAACTAAACTTACGCTTTTAGCACATGTTTAAATTTTGAGCCACCAGGGAGGATGGGTGCAAGAATAGAGGTTCCAAAAAGGTCATGGTGTCAAGAATGTGCCAAAGAAAGGACAGAAGCTCAAAGGGGTTTACTAGGATCAATGTCAAGAGAAGTCATTTGGTGAAGTAGCTATTCAAAAAGGGCCCAAGATCATCTTCAAACCTCGGTCACCTCTGTTGACACCCAACTTTTACCCGCCACATTACGAATTAATCTTGAGACTTTTGAATTTTAAACAATTGTTGAAATAATTGTTTTATAAAAAGGGATAAAATATTTTTCAAATCAGCTTTATCATAGTTTTGAGTAAGAATTTATATTTTTCATATTTAATTATGTGGAATTTATATAAGTCTACTGAAAGAACTATTTTATAGTTTAATTTCATAAGAAAATCCTTTTAACAGATTAAACGCTTGATTTTCCTCCAATTTAATTCAAAGTGAGAGATTAATTGAATAAATTAATTTCATAATTTTTAAAAGAGTTAATTATGTGTTAAATATAATAATTATTTCAATTTATTTATATTCAAAGAAAAGCTCAATTGATTAATTGTAATTAGTTCATCTCTATTCATATTCTAGCCTATTTCCTTAAAATAATTTAAATCCTAGCCAAATTTTTGCTAATTCTAATCAACTTTGGCTATCACCTAAACCTTTTGGCCATATTTTTGCAAATATGGCCATTATCTAAATAGCCCCTTATAACCCCTTGCTTCATCTGACCCCAATTTTGGGCTCAATAACACCCAACCCGCTAGCCCACTTTATTTCTCCCTCTTTACCCTTCTAATCGCCTGACCCGTTGAGCCCAACCAACACACCCTTTGTACACGCTCTTCTTTCTCTTTCTCTCTTAAACACAAACACGGACAATCAAACACAACCTTATCCTCACACTCTTTCCTCGTCTCTTCTCTCAAACAGACGAACAAAAACCAGGTACAAGCTCCGTCCAAACCCAGTACCAAATGAAAACTATAACTCCGTCAAATGACCCCCAAATCCTTGTTCATCATTATCCCTCCGTCAATCCCAATCACCGTCTATTTGTACAAAAAGTGTGTGTTGTCCAGGTTCTAGAAGAACCTAGAAATCGTCAAGGTGACGACCTCAACGTTCTTCCTCCGCAAAATCCGGTGGAAAAACTTCCAAATCATTGGTGAATGATCAAATCGTACCTCAACAGTACCAACGTGGCTAAATCATAGGAAATTTGATTTAAATATCAAATTTTCCCCAAGATTTCTACCCGAAATACCCTGTTTTCCCACCTTTTCTACCCTAAAATGTCCTATATAAACCCTCCCCTTCTATTGAGTAGAAGGGGGGAGTTCTTTTGTGGAAAAATTGGGGATTCTGGAGAGTCTTTTCTCTAATCTCACATAACCAAAAGAATTTTGGAGATAAACATACAAAAATGGGTCTCCGACGAGTCAAAATTAAACTCCGGTGGTGAAGTTTTCGACGAATCTCATGGTCCCGATCCCAAAACTTAAGATAGTAGGCATCCATTCCTTTGAGGCCAAAAAGGATTTCTAATTCAGAAGGCCCTTCCTCTTTCACAAGGACACTCAGATTCTCAGTTGTTGAGGATTGATTCGTAGCACGGTTGTTCCGATGATGCTTGCTAGGAGCCATGATCCTGCAAGTGGATGTTAGTGGGATGAACCAAGCTTGTACTCAATATGTGCTTACATGCTTGCATCAAATAAAAGACAAAAACCTACAAAAATTTAATAAAGTAAAAATAAATGGAATGTAATGAAGAAGAAAAACAAAACAGGTAACTGGTGGCTTATGCAAACCACGTGTGAACTGCACCACGGGTTATGCGCAGCGCATGTGCCCTCGCATGAGCTACCAGAAACCCAGAAACCTTGAGTGGTTTCTGATCTGGGGTTCAAAGGCTGGTGCAATTTTCACCAGCCAAAGTGTGTGTCACATGGAACTTTGCCTCTCATTCAAGTGAACTGGCAACATTTTTCAGCGGTGTGTGGTGCCTTGTGCATTTCACACGTAGAGATCTACGCTTCACATGCAAAACGAACAAGAAAACACATGGAATTTTTAATTCCTTGTCTTCTTGTGTGTTAAGCATGTGATTCACAAAACTATACTTGTGGAATGAATTGGCAATAAGCACCACACCAACAATTAACAAGAGGGATAAACAATCTAAAGACCTCACTAAATCATCTGGGTACTCAGACTTCCCCGGAATTCATCAATATATTTAGGATAAAAGAAGAGCTTAATGATTTTCCTTAAGAAGGACGTTACCACATCTATCATTGGGAACATCAAGACTTCACTTGCAAATTAGTAGGCACATTCACTCAACAACAATTCATACCCCTAACCAATATCATCTATACCCAACACAATATTTATCATAAAACATGGGCACTATAGTAGTAACAATTTCATCCCCAAATATCAATTTCTAACAACAACCTCACGAAGATGTCGATTTACCCTTAGGAATGATGTCACCCAATCTATGGGCCAAATCATAAACATGGGTCAAATCATGCACCAACACAAGTGGGTTACTCAGACTTCACCCAAACACAAAATTTTAAGGATAAAAGTTTACCATAAATGACATGCATCATCAAAACATCAAGTTCTACCAATTTAATGTAAAGTAAAATCAACAATACAAACCAAAATTGGGGACCCAAATTTTTTGAATCTCACCCAAAACAAAATATGGCAATTCTAATAAGCATGCTTCACAATATGAGTTTCTAATCATCATAAAAACATGTATTTAACATCAGGGCACTTACCACAAGTAAATATTAACAGATGGGAAGTAAAAATCAAAGCTTTTAAAGGCCAACAATAGAGACCCAACTTTTTGGCCAGAGAGAGACATCAGTGGCAATTGGTGGTAGTGGCGGCGATGAGATTTAGTGTGAGAGTGGAGAATATTTGGGAGAGTTTGATGTATTTTTGGGAGAGTTTGATGGAATTTTGGGAGATTTTGAGAGATAAATTGTGGAGGTTTGTGGAGAATGTGGAAAAAAAGAAGAAGTTGGCATATTTAAAAGAGAAAAAGAAGAAGAGTCACCAGGTCAGTTTCTGAGTCAGGTTGGTCAATGGGTAGGTCAAACAATTTTTTAAAACATACCTTGGTGTGCCATGAAATGTGATTCACACAAGCCTAGGTGCACATTGCACATCGCTTTGCATTAGCTAAATTTGTGACTAAAGTTTTTCCCAGCTTTCTGTTTCGGGGTGCGTTGGAGGTGCGAAGTTCACAATGGCTTGTGCGATCTGCACAGCCCAGTGCACATCACCTCCAACTTTCAATTTTTCTTCCAGCTTTCTGATTGGGATGTGGTGCCCTGTGTGACACGCACAATTGCTTGTGCAGACTGCACGGGCTTCTGCACGTCCCCTTCTTTCCTTGTTTTTCCACTTGATCATTTTTCCTCTTCATGCATTCCTACAAACACGTCAAAACAACCAAAAGGTAACAAAAACAAAGTAAAAACACTTGGGTTGCCTCCCAAGAAGCTCTAGATTTAACATCATGGCTTGATGATGTTACCTCATTCTTCAATCATTGTTGGAAGGCATGCAAATCCTCGTGGCATGGCCCCATCCCAAGCATGTGAATTGTTCCATCAATACCTTAATCACATCATCTTGTTGCCAAAGGGGGAACATCACCTTTTTAGTCATCTCTTTCACTGCAAACTCATTATTGGCCTCCACCATCTCGCCCTCATTATCAATTACGGACACCACTCGAAGATCATCCGGAGGCTTTATGGATTGGCATACGTTGAAGGTCACCACTTTGCTTCCCACTTGGAATTTGAGTTCTCTGAGTTTAACATCAACAAAATCCCTCCCCGTAGATAACAATGGAATCCCCAATATAATGGGCACCTCTATATCCACCTCACAATAAAAAATGACAAAATCCGCAAATACGATGAGCTTGTAAACCTTGACTAATACATTAAATAGGATTCCTATCGGATGTTTGATGGATCTATCAGTCATGAGCAATCACATAGGTATAGGTTTGGGCATAACCAAGCCTAGATTCTTGAAGATGACTAGGGGCATCAAGTTGATTCTTTCCCCTAAGTTGCACAAGACCGTCAAGAATACAAACAGTCTAATCATACAAGGTATGGTAAATGCGCTCGGGTCCTCCGGTTTTATAGCAACATTTCTTGTCATCACAGCACTATAACTATGTCAGATCTCCATGGTACCCACGTAAACAACACGCTTCTTTATGAATTTTTTGTACCTTGGCATTTGCATTAAGGCCTCAACCAAATGGATGTTAATAGAAAGCTTGCTAAACATGTCGGCAAACTATTTGAATTGATTATCCTCTTTATTTTTGGTCAACTTTTGAGGGTACGAAAGAGGTCCCTTGGGTAGTTTGGTCGGGATACTTGGAACACTAAGAGTGTCCTCAATATCTATAACCACTTGAGAAGGAGCATCCTCCTCCTTCTCCTCTTTACATGTATCATTATTCACAAGAAAGTTGTGTGCCCCAAGCTTCACCCTAAATTTTGATTCTTCATCCTTCATCTCATTCACAATCTCAGCATCCCTTACAACCGTCGGCTCTACAATAACTTCCACACTAGGCTTCTTCACTACACCACTCGTCCTTTCACTTTTTGTGATAATAGCCATGACATGGCCATCATTTTTTGGGTTTACAGTGGTATCACTAGGGAGTGTTCCTTTTATTCACTGATTTATTTGAGTGGATAAATGGTTCATTTGTGTTTCGTTATGCTTGATTGAGGCCAAGTGGGAACTCACTGTTTGGGGAAGCATTGAGAGTTCAATTTTTAGCTCACTAACTCAACTATTGGTTGACTCAACCTTTTTTAACATACAAGACAACATATCTTCAATTATTGATTGCCCGAGATTACTCATGGAAGGTTGAAAAGCAGCATCCCCCTTAGGAGGAGGCACGCATGGGTTAGAACTCTGGTGGTTGTATCTATCACCCTCTTTGTCACGATCCCTCCAATTTTTATCCCGCTCTTTATCGTTAATCCAACCTTGATTCTCATTACTAAGGAGATAATACCCAGAACGAGAACCCGCTGACAGGTAGAATATTTTTTTATTCACGATAGTGAAGAGATCTACGTCACCCGCTTTAAGCTCAGGTGCACTCATAACACTTACACTTTTAGTAGTTTCGGACCCTATCACATGCTTGGCAAAAATATCAATTTGTATCATCATTTTGGCCATAGTTTCATCTCTCTCCTCATCCTTATGGTGCATCTCATTTGACAATGTTGTCGAGGTCACATAGGAAAATCTGCCTCTCTCATGTGCCAAGAACAATTCATCTTGGTCATTCTCTCTAGAACGGTAGAGGCGATGCCATATGGCTGATCTATGAAGGTACCACCCGCAAATTTGTCGGCCACAGACTTATTCATTGAATTCAAATCCCTATAGATGCTTTGGAGAAAAACATTATCCGACAATCCATGATAGGGGCACAATAATAGTTTCTTTTTAAACCTCAACCATGCCTCATGTAACGGTTCATCTTGGAGTTGATGAAAATTGGTGATTTCTTCCCTCAATTACATCATTCTTGAAGGAGGGAAGAATCTCACTAAAAATTCTTAGAAAAGACCATTCAATGTGGTGATTATGCCTTCCAGAAGCTCCTCTAACCATGCCGTGGCTTCTCCCATGAGAGAATAAGCAAATAGGCAAAACTGAATAGATTCTTGGGGAATGTTATGGAAGATGAAAGGATGGAAAATTTTAATGAAATTTTGTATGTGCCTATTTGCATCCTCATGTGTATCCCCTTCAGAAAACCCCTTCATTTATATAAGGTGGAGCATGGTACTAGTGACATGGAACACCGCGTTCCTAATTGTGGGAGGTAGATAGATTGAACCTACTCCTTCTTGAATTTTGGGCTCATGGGCTGCGTCCATGAATCCTTCTACACTTTCATTATCGCCCACCTCACTCATGGGCTACCTGCTCAAAAATTAGAAACAAAAAAAAAAGTAAAAAGCGAACAAAAACCCAAAAAGTGATTTCAAACGTCAATCAAAAAGGCTACACAAAAACAATTCCCCCCAATGGCGCTATTTTTATAACGTTCAAGTAACACTCTCTATATGAAGGTGAAGGCGATCGTTAAGTAAAACAAAATTTATAATTTTCAACGGGAGTCAAGTCGATCCCATAAAGAAATGGTAGAGTTTCCTAAGGGACTGTCGTATATCAATCACCAATAGAGTCAATGTTCAAACAATAATAAAAGTAAAAAAGAGGGAAAATCAGGGAATTGGGAAATCTATAACAATTTGCAATTCGACACAAAAACATAAGGTAACCACAGATTTGTATCAAGAGAGAGGATGAGTAGGGATATGCTTCCAATGGGACTTGAACACGGGTCAAGGTACTTGCTCAATTACATAAATTTTCACTAAACAACATGGGTAGAATTGGTTTTAGGCATGAATGTTAATCTTTCAATCTCACAAGCATTTATCCAATGGTATTTATTCAAGCACCATAGTTTTAACATTAACCAACCAATATAACCTTGGGGAAGTCACACTATCTCAAACTTAGACTCTTAAATGGGTGTTTTCGGTGAATTGAGATATTTCTAGCCTCAATCTAAATGGAATCCCAAGTACCCACTAGTGAATTCTCATCCAAAATTATGAACATCTTTCTTAAGCAAGAATACAATCAAGTAATTTCAATCAATGTTTGCAACCATTAATTTTAGAGTTAAAACATGGAGAATTCACTAGGCCCATATCAATTTAGCTATTACAAAAAAAAAATTAAGCAAGACTCATACCCAATATTAAGTACCCATCATCAACACACCCCTAGAAAAGGAGACTAGCCACTTATTCTAAACGAAATAAAGAAGATACTAAATGGGTAGTTCAATTTCCCTTTCATTAAACAAGCTAATAACAAATATCCAAGCTCAATAATACAAAAATGGTTAATCCAAGGTTGAAGATGGAGAGAATTGAATGAAACCATCTATCTTGCCTTGGGAGAGAAAACTTGTTCAATACTAAAAAAACTAACTATTCAAAACTATGAAAAACTATACCTAAATTGGGTTTTAGAATGTTGCTAATTCATCACATAAAAGTGGACAAAAACACCCCTCAAGAGCTCTACGCTGTGATGTGCGTTTTGCATGTCTTGTTGTGCATGTTGCACAGCTCCACCTCAGTGGACCAGTGGCTTGTCTTGGATTTCAGGTGTTGTGCAAAGAAGGGTGTGGACCACATCGGGTATTGTCCGTGTCGCACGGCTGTCGCACCCCTTAGCATATTATTTTTCTTCTTCTAAGCTTCATGCAGAGGGAGGTACGGACTGCACCAACAATTGTCCATGTTGCACAGTGGCCGCATCTCTCAGCAAAATCTTTATCTCTCTTGATCAACTTCACACTTCAACTCCTTTTGGGTCTAATTCCTTGATTTCTATTTTTGACCAAGAGAACATGCATTCATATCAATAAAAGCCATAAGAACCTTTAAATCTTTTCAAAACATAGCAATAATTCATGATTAAAGGTTCAATAAGTTGGTCGATTACCGGCTTATCACTCACTCTTTTAACTCCTCAGTTAAGTTATTTTAGGAAAAACTAAAGGGATTTTAGTCCCATATAGTTAGATTTTCATCTGTTCTCTCAATTCAAGCTCTAAAAGAAAGAAAAGGATTCTTCTCTCAAGCTCCAAGGTCTAGGGTTTTATTTTCAAGTCTCCATCTTCAGATTCTTGCTAAGAAAAACTTTGGGTTCAGGTATGTGGGTATTTAATAAGGGATTCCTTTCACCCTTATGCCAAAAACCTATGATTTTACTTTGATTTTATAAAATTATAAAATTAGGATTCTTATCAAATTATGCAAATCATTATGAATTTAGTTTATTTACATTAACATATGATTTTTATACTTAAATATATGATTTTACATGAGTTTCTATAAGTATTTATTGAACCCATGATTTGAGA
This sequence comes from Jaltomata sinuosa, assembly GCA_003996215.1. Lineage (NCBI taxonomy): Eukaryota > Viridiplantae > Streptophyta > Magnoliopsida > Solanales > Solanaceae > Jaltomata > Jaltomata sinuosa. The sequence goes on from QJPP01001404.1 coordinate 36,342, forward strand.
AAGAATTTAGCATGATTTGACATTGTTACATCTTTTCAAGCATAAATTGGCTTATTTAAATAACATGACCTCAAGTTTCAAGAATTATGTTTTCAAGATTTATGTGACATCCTGTTTGTTCATCAATGCTTATGAACTAGTTTTTAAAAAGTAAATTCGCATGAGTACTATGACACTTAGAAATGTTTACATGAATTATGAACAGTATGACATCCAAATATGTTCACATGATTTACGAACAGTTTTGGCATCCAGATATGCCCATTATATATATATCAGCTATTTATATTTTTGGGAGTAGTATTTAACACTAAGTTGGACTAGAGTTCAGCATCACCTTAAGTCCAAGAACTATATTGCCAGCGTAGGTTATTTATCCCAGTGGACACACGATAGTGGTTCAGCTCTAAACATGGTTTGTTCCCTAGTAAGGTATAGACAACTCTGCCAACTAGGGTTATAAAGTTAGATTCCATGTAGTTCACATGGTCTATGTCGGTTATGAGAATCTCCCATAAAAATGGTTTAAGGCTTTTGAACGTATTTGACTCGTTCTTTTCAGATTCAGACTTACTACTATGACTTATGATTATAAATATGTTTTCAGCTTATAATATTGGATTGAGTCATTATATTACATATTTAACTATCATTCCTTGATTTCAACTTTAAGTATGTTCTAAGCATATTTTATTATGGATTATGCATATCTCACATACTCAATACATTCCATAATACTGATTGTATACCTTTTTGTGCTGCATCATTTCATGATGCAAATTTAAGCGCTCGCTCCCATACTCGTGGCTAGACCCAACAGGATTTCCAAATCAGAGTTTGTGAGTCCTCATCATTCGAGGGCTAGTTATGATTCTTAGTTAGCTTGATGAATTTTATTTAGTACTTAGAGTTAGATGGGTTTTTGTCCCAACAACTCATTCTATCAGTTTTAGAGGCTTTTCAGATATAGCTAGATAGTCAATATTCGATGTTTCAGATTTTGATACTCTTAGACTTTTGTCTTATGATGATTTAGTTTGCTTAATATTTTAATTTATTCTTCCGCTATGAAGTTCCATGTTAGGCTTAACTCATGCTAAGGTCAAGGGTTATCTTGGTATTACTTGTAGTCTCGAGACTTGTGTTATGTCCAGGGGGTAGCCTCAAGGCATGACACCTTCTAAATATGAGGACATTGCATTTTGCGTCAATTCTTGTGAATGACATTATCTACAAAGGATTCTCTTTAACTTGGTGAATGGTAGAGAATATGAGTGTTGTAATTTTGAAAAGGATGTTCATATTGCTCGCTAATCACTATTTTTGGATTTGTTAGGTCAGATTAAAGTAGAACATCTATCCAGTTTAAGTTTAGATCATGCTCTAAAGCTTATGACTTGTGGAAATTCAGCAGTTTCAATCAGCATACCTTTTAAGTTTTTGATGTTTTGGACAGAGCAAGAGGAATTCATAGAAGTGGTTAGAGAAAATTGGATAAAAAGAGATAGCATTGATGTATTAATTTAGTTGAAGCACAAAGTGAATAAAGTGAATATTGTATAATCATCTTGGAGTAAGTAATCCTTTAGGGGCATTTTCAAGCAGCTGACTATAAGGGAAGATGTTGTCAGAATCAAGGAAGAACTTTTTGAGGAATTCCCAACTGTAAAAAAAGAGTTGTTCTTCAAAAATCTCAAGCAGAGATGAAGAAGTATATACACTATGAAGAAGAACACTGGAGACAAAAGGCCAATATTAATTGGTACTCAAAGGGTGACAAGAATAGAAGATTCTTTCACAACTTTGTAAAGGGAAGGAGCAACAAATTGACTTTGAAAAAAATTCACACTAGATAGAGGGTGATGCTAGAAGAAGTAGAACAAATAGCTGGTGAAGTAATATCATTCTTTTAGGAGTAATTTTAAGAGCAGTTTACTTAAGAAGAATCTATATTTATGTAACGTGTCCCAAATTTTATCAATTAGGAAGATAATGAGTCACTAAATGGAACTCCAACATTAGCAGAAGTGAAGAAGGTGGTGTTTGAACTAAAAGGTGATAGCTCTAGCGGGACAAATGTGTTGACATGCCATTTTTTTCAGAGTTCCTAGAGTATAGTAGGGGAGGATATGTTTTAGGTAGTCAAAGCCATCTATGAAAGTCAGACTCTACTACGTACATCACTCATAAAAACCTAGTACTACTACCCAAGAAGGAAAATGTGCACACTTTTTCAGACATGAGACCAATTAGCCTCAGTAACTTTTTTGAATAAGGTGATTTCTAAGGTTATTCATGATAAACTTGAAAGTGTGCTACCCAAGTTGATATCATAGAACCAGACAGGTTTTTTGAAGAGAAGGAACCTTATTGAAAATGACTTACTGGCTCAGGAAATCATTACTGATATAAGAGAGATGGGAAAATCAACTAATGTGGTAATAATGCTTGATATGGAAAAGTCTTATGATCGAGTCTCATGGATATTCCTTATAAGTGTACTAAAGAAGATGGTCTTCAATGACAGCTACCTAGTCAAAATTTGGAGTTTGGTATCCAACACCTGCTACTTAGTGCTGATTAATAGGCAGTCTTATAGTTTCTTCCATTCTACCAGAGGTGACAAACAAGGAGATCCCTTATCCTTGCTTTATTTATACTTACTGTCGAAGTACTAAGTAGAGAATTTAATAACTTGTTTGATAACAGTTCATTTATGGTATTTGGTATGCCTAAGTAGAGTTTTGATTAAAAAACATTAAACTTAGATAAATGATACAATGATATTTGTGTCAATAGATAGTTAGTTAATGAATACGATTATAAAGATTCTGCGAGAATATGAAGCACAGTTTGGTCAAAAATCCAATAAGGATAAGTGCTTCTACTATATTTTTCATAAGGTGGCAAATTCCATTGCCCAGGAGGTCGCTAATGCTATAGGATTCGCTAGGAGCTAGATTCCTTTCACTTATTTAGGATGTCACTTATTTAATGCTAGAAAGAGAAAGAATTACTATACTAAAATTTTCAAAAAGGTGAAAAATATCTACAAGCTTGGAAGGGCAAGATTCTATCATTTGGGGGTAATGCAGTACATATGTTAATGTTCTTCAGAGCATGCCAATTTAACACTTTTCTACAGTGAACCCTTCCAAATGTGTAATTCATGATTCGCACAAGATTTTTGCCATATTTTTTGGAACAACAAATAGGATGGAAGGATCAAACATTAGGTATCATGGACAAAGAGGTGTATGCAAAAATAAGATGGTGGGTTGGACTCAAATCCATGTTTAAGGTGTCTAAGGCTCTTTTTTTCAAGCTTTAGTGAATTTTCAAAACAAAGAAGTTTTTACGAACAAACTACATGTGGAATAAATATTGCAAGAGATTTATTCCTCAAGTAGTAGAGTGAAAGGGAGGCTCTCAACCTTGGAAGAAGATTTTAGAAGCAAGAAATTTAGTTGACTAGGACATTTGGTGGGAACTAAGGTCTAGGCACTCAAATGTCTTGACTGATAATTGGACCATCTTTGGAGCTCTTCATTAGATCCTCTCTTCAGTAATCATGAGAGGTCAATGATGGAAGTTAGTGACCTCATGCCTAGTGGATATGGGAATACTAATAGCATTTAACAATTATTCCTTTTGGAAGCTGATCACATCAAGACTAAGTTAACTTTTATTGAGCAGACTGGAGAATGGGATAAGGCATGGTGGATTCTAAGAAGCTCATGGAATTTTACAATTAAATTATATTTGGATTCACATAGACAATGTTAAGAGAAACATGACCACTTATTTAATATTTGGGTGAATAAGTTTTTTGAAAGTTTCTTTACTTTTGTGGAGACTATGGAAACATAAGCTGCCTATGGATGAATTATAAGAATACATAGGGATAGCTATGGCATCTAAATGCAGATGCTACAATGGACCTTATCAGTAAACAATAGACTATATGTTCTTCATATGTGTGGATGTACAAAAGATATGACAATCCTTTGCTGCTAGAGCCGTGGTACCAAGACCTTTCATCAAACTGTAATATATACTTAGTGGATGGTAGGATGTAGATTGTAAAAACAAACTTTTATCTTTGTTCAAATCAGTACTAGCTTTCATTATATAGAAACCATAGAAGAAAAAAATGCTATTGTCCATGGAGGGAATATGTCTATTTCAAAGGGAATATGTCTATTTCAAAGGTGTTGTTTAAAGTAAATAGAAATTTGTACTTAATGGAAAAATGCTGATACCCTTGGTTGTAGAACATTCCTAAGCAGTGGTCTCTCCTACAATTTCTTGAAGGGTATGGGATCAATAATTAGCTGCAAGGTAGTACATTGGAGGAAGGTAGTACATAAGTGTAACACAAATGGACCATTAAAAGGGAAATCTACAGGCTAGCTCCATAGATTTGTGTTACAAATAAGAGTGGTGACCTAGGGTGTGTTCGGTATGGAGGAAAATATTTTCCATGGAAAATTTTTTCCTTGGAAAATTTTTTCTAGGAAAACAAGTTGTTTCTTACTTATTTTCTTGTGTTCGGTACGCAAATAAGAATTTTTTTTTAAAAGCATGTATATATATTAAACACAAAACAATGAGAACGAATAGGGTAAAGGGGTGGGATAATGTAAAATTATAATTTAAAAAAAAATTAAAAATTGGGAGGGTGGGGGGGGGGGTTGGAGTGGTAGGGTGTGGGGGGAGGTAGGGGTGGGATAAGAAAAGAAATTTGAATTTTCTTAAGAAACAAAATTACGAAATTAATTTTTTTAAGGGTGGGGGAAAGGGGGGTGGGGCTGGTAGGGGGTGGAGGTGGGGTAATTTCTTTTTTTGATATTTTTCAAAAATAAATTTTAAAAATTTTAAATTTATTTTTGGGGAGGGGGAGGGGGTGGGAGGTGTGGTGGTGTCGGGTAGGGTGTGGGTTATGGGGTGGAGGTAGGGTAAAAAGAAAATTGATTCTTTTTTAAAAATAAATTTTAAAAATTTAAATTTTTTTTGGGGGGGTGGGTGTAGCGGGTAGGGGTGGGGGTGGGGTGGGGGGTACAGGATGGAGGTGGGGTAAGAATTTTTTTTTGAATTCTTTAAAAAATTCTAAAATTTTTATGGGGTGGGTGGCTGGTTGGGGGGTCGGGTAGGGGGTGGAGGTGGGGTAAGAAAAAAATTTGAACTTTTTTTAAAAATAAATTTTAAAAATTTTAATTTTTTTTTGGGGTTGGGAGAGGGGGCTAGTAGGAGGTGGTGGTCGGGGTGGTATGAAAATTGAACTTGTTTTTCCTACTTTGATTAAGGAAGTCATTTTCCTTATTTTGAAGGAACTTGTTTTCCAAGGAAAAATGTTTTCCAAAATTTTTAAGCCAATATTTTCCAAAAAATATTTTCCTTCATACCGAACACACCTCTAATATATGCTAAATCTACTGTAATTCCTAATGGTGATAACTTAAATGCTGAAGCTAAATCCATGAAAGAAGGATTACAATATTGTATCTCCAAACATCTACTCCCAGTAGAGATGGAAATTGATTCACTAACATTGAAAAATATTCTTGATGGGATATGAGAGATCCCATGGAACTACAGAGGTGAGGGGCATACAAAGAATGTGGATTGAGGAGAGATTATCGTAGATCACATATCAGAGAAGGAAACGAAATGAAAAAAAAATTCATTTAGTTTTTCATTTTGCAGGTACTATAAACTTTTCAACATATCAGGAACTACAAACAAAAAAAATATAAATACTACAAATGGACAAGCAGGAGGTCCCAAATCTGAGATTCAAAAGGGTCCAAAACATCTACTACAGTCAGCAAGCAAACAACTTGAGGCAAAACTAATCTGAGGAAGTAAGTAAACATAAATACAAAAGTGCAACAACATACGTCGATACCAGCTAAAACAAAGGATACTTCTACAACATTGTTACTACTACTTTAAAAGGTTCATCTCTCGATTACCATCCTATAGTTGTCTCAGTCACACCAAAATGGAGTCTTGCCTAGGGATCTCTATTTAATAGTAGTATCAGCTCCTTTTGAGCTCATCCTGTTGACATAAATCACTAGAAAAAATTCAAACCTAAGGTAATATAGTGATGACTACAAGAGAAGAAGAAAGCTCCTAACCAGCAAAAAGATAGATCTTTGTAGATCTATATCTTCAAAGCTAGACGATGTCTTCATCTATTTTGATTTCATTGCATCTGTGAGATATTAAGGTTTCTTATGTGAAATAATTAAGCTTGTAGGAAAGAGTTTCTTGTATTGAACTCTTATAGGTATGGAGATTCATTATTGATATCTTGGACATCAACCGGCATCAAAAAGAGTCCTCCTTTTCTATCACAGTACAACATGCAAGTGAGTTGATATTTTCTTGAAGTTTCCAAATTGATGCCTGACCTTTTTGTTTTGGTTATATCTTTTCCAAGTTGGTCCACTTTTAGGCCTCAACTCTTTTCTCTTTTGCTATTCTATCGGGCTTTCACCACTTTGTACATACCTTTTTGATTTATAAAATGACCTTTTGGCCTCTTCGTTTTAAAAAAAACCAATCATGCCAACAGAAGGAAATCATAAAGTAAACACATGATAGCTTAAGAAAAAATCAAATATGGGAGAGTCATGGAAGGTTCCCATTGCTCGAAAGAGTTATCCTTGAGATTTTGACTCACGATGGCTAATCATTTTCTGGAATGTTGTTCATCTCAAGCGCACACACAAGTGCACATGATTGTACATATAGTAATTTCAAAAATAAGATGTCTAACTCAAAAAGACGTGATTAACTATTTACTAAATTAAACTAATGCTTATTATTTATTCAAGCGATAAAACCTAAATTTGTAATTACGAGAATTAATTTATTTTTAAAAAAACAAATAGAAAACTTTAACTAACAAGGAGCGGATATTTATGTTACCAATGAGATGAATGTTCCAAGGATGTGGTTGGTTCACCAATTTTATTGAGTTCTCGAACTAAATTCCCCTTAATTTGAAATATCGATGATAGCTAATTAACCAAATTATTAATACTCATAGTATACTCCCTAAATTACTAATCAATTATTCAAAATAGTTCAATGCCTACATTCCTATGAAATATCTCTATTATGAATCTAATAAGTTCACGATATTTAATTGAACACTAGTAAAAAATCTTTGCCCTTCCTTTAGGAAATTAGATCAAGCTCTCTTTAACCCTTCTCTAGTCTGACAACATCTTTTCCAAGTATGTATATTAGATAAAAAAATAGAACTTCATTGTTGCGCCAACCAATCAAACTATTGTGCATAAAATAAATAAATAATCTAGAATAATAATTCGTATTAAGATAGAAAATAGTCGTCAAACGTCAACAATAATAAGTTTACTAGAACCCTAGAACTTGAAGTTTAGCTCCACATAGACATGAAACAAAAATAACAATTCATACAAAGAAATACAGAAATAAACATAGGGTGAAGAAAAAGGTAAACCAATAAGCTATGGGCTCCATTGTGCCTCCTAACTCTCCAAAGGCCAAAAGTTTATTAAAACCATAAACAGAGTGTATTTATAATGTATCAAAATGCCTGAGCTTTTTAAAAACAAATCCAACTAAGGCCAAGAAAAATTTCCACCGACTTGTGAACCCTTGCAGCATAAGAGGTGGCGTAAAAGGAAAAAAGGAGATCTAGAGAATGTGAAGTCCTTATGGAACCTTAGTTGCACTTGGAGATGTCAATTGCTTTAGGTACATGTTCTTTCTTTCATTTTCAATCCTTGATTTCCTTAATAATTTCTTATCTCTCTTAGGTCTCCTACATGTCCCACTTCTTATCTCTTTCATTTTACTTTTTTCTTTTCTGAATTTCTTCATCTTCGTACTGCTTTATTTCTACATGTTAAAATATTATATGAAGTACAAAATAACATGATTAATAATTAAACAACAATAAAATTACTAAAAATAAACATAAATAATGATTAAATATATGCATTTGTAATGAACATCACCATCCTAGACTTAGAATCTTGCTCGTCCTCGAGCAAGCACTAAATCCACTCTTAATAAATTAAGCTCAGTAATGTCACCACTTTGATGGATACCAATAATTAAGATCTATAGTAACTCAAAATATCAAGTACACTTCCTAGTCATCATACCAAATATATAAATAAACACAATAAAACAACAAACTTCTAACCTCTTAACTCAGAAACGAACTCTAATTCATCAATTTTATGCTTGCTCACCTACTCTATCAAAGAAAGCTAATAAAATCATATTAGTTAGGATACGTCCTAAGAACTCAAATAACCAGGTTCATTGATTTACTATGCAGGAAGGAAAATTGCGGAAAGTAAATCAATACAAGAATATAACGTGGAAAACTCCCTTCCCTTGGAGTCAAAAACCACAATCCAACTCTCCACTATGGTTTAAGGTTTACAAACTACCTTGTAACACCTAAGGAATTATTCTTCAAAATCTGGTATCCTTAATCCTCTTCACCCTTTGCAACTCAAGACAACACCTAATATAATCAAAATAAATTTAATCAAGATCCTGCCTTTGAACCACTCCAAGAAACTATCTATCTCAAACTAAAGAACTTTATGGATAATACTAGATAGGAATATACAAAAAATGAATGCCAACAGAGGAAAATCATCTGATAAGAGCTTATCCATATTGGTAACTCTATTCAAGGGGATTGATTATTGTGTGGAGATTTCAATGATATGTTGACAATTGAAGACAAAATTGGATCTTCAGTGACCTCAACTGAAATACAAGATTTCAAAGGGTGTATTTATTATCTTCACCTTACAAGTTTGAGATCAAAGTGGTTGCATTTCACATTTTTAAATAAAGAGAATCCTAATAGGAGGGTGTATTCTAAGATTGATTGGGCTTTTAAGAATTTCAAATGGATTTTGGATTCTGGATTATGGACATATGGAGGTATGTTTCTTGAATCTTAGTGTTCTTGACCACTCCTTTATTCTAATTCAGACCTCTCCTTTTATGAATCTACACCCAAAACCATTCAAGATGTATCAAACTACTTTGAATCACCATGATATCACTGGTATCCTCACTACCACATAGTCTAAGGTATATAGCAAGACTAGGATGCACCATCGTTGAGTTTGGAACCCTGAACAGACTGCCGGTGATAAGCCGGAGGAAGGTGTGGAAGAAACTAAAGTCTCTCAAACTAGATTTTAAGGGCCTAAATTCTTACATGGACTTCTACTGACAGAAGCTAAATGCAGCTAGATAGGGGTTGAAGATCATTCACGCACATTGTAACACCTCGTAACCATAACTACATGTCAAATATTTGTAAACGCCAATAAATCAGTGTGATATCTAGATAATAACATTGAAAATAGGTAATCATATGAAGGAACCCTTATATTGGATCATTTGAAGTGTTAAAACAAAGTTAGAGGCCAAAGGAAGCCTCAAAACAAAAGTTCAAGTTAAAGGTTGCATTGTAGCAAAATATTTCAAAGGATCACATAGATGGTCTAACTTTGAACGAGTATATCTACAAATATATGAGGATTCAGAGGCTGGAATACTTATCAAACTAAAGGTATTTGAGTGTTGTTTCCAAAAGAATAAAGCGCTCTTAAATATGAGCTTTAGACTATGAGTTATGTGAGTTTCAAGAACACACTATTGGCAAAATTCTCACTTATGGCTAAATCACGTGTATACAACTAAGTTGCATCAATGGCATTAATCTGGCTTGGGAATAGTGAACTATATTTGAGAATAAAGTCTAAGGTGTTCAAGTGTGCAAAAGTATCACACCCCAACCTCAGCAGGCACAACTGGCACCTAAATCCACACATGACCTTGAGCCGACCGGCCTACTAGACATGTACACTATTGTTCATACCAAGTAAATTCAAAAAATACTAACAAGTATATCTCAATTTATCAAAAAATCCAACTGGAAAGCGTATAATTAGAGAATCTTGTAGCAATAATAATTTAGCTCACCTAAAAGTTCACAACAAACATATAATAATTGCTATGTAGGTCATCAAGGACACTATGATATCTATAACACAAAATCACTATGCATCCATCAAGGCCACCATAATATCTAGGATCATAATGGCCAACAAGGTTGCCATGTTGATAGTACAAGAGTAATAAGTCCAACATGACTGTCAACATACAAATTTACAATCCTAAATTTCCAAGCCTAAGAGTAATATATTTGGCTGGTATAGGGCCACGACCTACTCATCAATTGTGTACAACAAAAGACTGACAACCCTTGGAATTTTGGAACTCCAAAACAAGTTGAGTTGGCCAATGTAATGATCGGGTCCGCTATTACAGGTAGACCAATCGTGCCAAGTTTTAGAGTTAGAAAACTCCGGGTTTGAGAGTTTGAAATTCTAGGCTAGGCTAGCCTCGACCAGTTTTTGAGTGAGGTAGAGTCTAGGGAAATCTGGGTAAAAATGGATTTAGGTGTCTTGGAGTGAGCTAGTTTTCCACGTATCTAAGACATAAAGGAGTCCGGGGGACTTTTTAAAATCGTATTTGGGTAAGTAGAACTCCCGTAATCGCATTTGACATAAAGGGGTTGTTTCAGGACGTCGGGGGAAACAAGTATGTTTTGAAATGGCCAAAACTGGTAGAGTTCTAGACTTTCTATCCATGATGAGCTCTGTCATGCACGATAGCGGCCACCACTATAGCGGTAGAAATTACCGCTATAGCAGCGGTCAAGGGGCGGTCAACCTACTTGAGAATGCTATAGAGGTAGCCTACCGCTATAGCGGGACCACTATAGCGGAAGCCTACCTCTATAGCGGGACCGCTTTAGTAGAGCGGGGACCGCTATAGCAGGCCAACGAGTTTTTAATGCAAAAACAGCTCCCAAAACATTCAGTTTTCATAAGTTTGTTTTGGAGAAGGGCTGGGCGATTTCCAGGCGATTTTAGTCATTCTTCCATCAAAATTCTTCCCTAAGTAAGGTTTTCATTCCTCAATCTTTGTACTACGTTTCCTATGTGGTAGAATTGCTCGGAGAGAACTTGGGGAAAGGTTAGAATAACCTAGGGATGGTGGAATTCGAGGAAGGAAGGGGATTCAAAGCAAGTGTGTTCTTGGGTATGGATAAAAGTATATTAAAATGATCATAGGTTGTTTAATTTCCTATTTTTATTCATAAAAATGATAGAACTGGTGGAATTAACGGTGAAAAAGCCCTGGAAAATGGTGGGATTTTCATAGATGGCATGGGGTTTGGGGATTTGGTATAATCTGGGTAATGTGCAGGCCTTGTGTTTTTAGACCAAGAACGAGAGAGGAATTCGGAACACAAAAAAGCTTGGGTCGAATAGAGCTTGGAACATTTTGTGGTAGGTGATGGCTTATGATTTTCTGTAAATGTGTATATTGATGTACTCATGTCTAAGTGATTGTATGCATTACATTTCTTAGGAAATTTGTATGGAATGTCTAGGTTCCTGTTTACAGTCTGTGATTGAACGGTTTACTTGTTGGTTTTACAAGTTGTGTGTGTTCATATATTAACTGTGGTTGTTGACATTAGGTTGACTCGGGTACCACGTCTGGTAAGTGTATAACGAAATAGTTGGAACGGGTACCATGCCTTGTACGGGAATATCATTCGGTTGGCACGGGTACCACGCCTGGTACGAGTTTACTTTATTGCATCTTACATTATTTTATTGACTGTTGTATTGCATTGGTTGTTATCGGTTCCGTTAGTGGACCGGGTTGTCTAGTTAAAGGTGCTATTGTTGATGGTTCTTGAGTGGCCAGGAACTGTTGTATAACTTATGTGTTGGTCTTGGTTTAGGACGAGTTGAAAAATTACCTTTGGGGTTGTCTAGAGAGGATTCCAGGGTGGGTTCGGGATAGACAGAAAGTACTGTTTTGGTTACATGTTTGTGGATTAGAACTGTAAGAGATGGATTCATGCGTTAACAATTTAGGTAAAGACCTATAGTCTAGATGTGCCTGTGATTATTGTTGCATGTTTCCCATACTCCTTACTTGATATTGTTGTACTAATTATATATTGTTTACTTGAAAACTGGTTGATGATCCTACCAGTACACAGTGGTGGTGTACTGATAGTGCACTTGTCTTTCTTTTGGTGAGTATAGGAAATCTACCAGCGACTGAGACGTGACCTCGCATCTAGCACCAACGATTTTAGACTTTCAAGGGTGAGCTGCTTGATTCGAGCTACCTTGGGTTATCCTTAGAATTTCAGTCCAATTATTTTGGACATAAAACTATTTTAGTTTATATTTTACGATTGCATCCCCGTATTCTAGATTTGGTATTGATTTTTGGTACAGTGACTTTCACTTCTTAGGAGGGATTTTCCGCATGATTAAAAATTATGTTTAGTTTTTGACTTGACTGATTGTTAGTTTACTTTTTGCTTGCTGGTTTTAGGCTGTTAGTCTAGGCAAGAGTGGGACTCTATTGGTTCTCTCATCCGGGGGTTGAGTGGGTGCCACTCACAATGGGTTGGGTTGTGATAAATATGGTATCAGAGCCTAGATTTGTTGATCTCATTGTACAAAACAGGTCTAGTAGAGTCTTGCGGAACAGTGCGAAGACGTCCGTATTTTTCTTCGAGAGGCTATGGGGATTTAGGAAAAACCATCTCTTCCTTCTTTCCTTCGTGATATAACTCAATTCCAATTGGTATCTCATTATAAAATTTGGTATCTAACCTCGTTCACTCTTCTGTCTGTAGATGGTTACTACAAGGAATAAAAGAGCAAGGCCAGCAGTCCCAACAGCGGGCCCGACAGTTCGTGGCAGAGGTAGGGGAAGGGGCAGGGGAAGAGCTGGAGCCGCATGAGGTAACCCCTCCCCCATCTTAGGATCATGTGGCGGACAATGTAGAAGAAGTGGTTGTAGAGGATGGAGGAGCTTAGGAGAAGGCGGCACCGGTTGGGGATGCAGGCCTTCCTACAATGACACCAGAAGCTTTTAGGCAGGCGTGGGATATTTTGAGTGGGTTGGTTAGCACTGGAGCCATACCCGCAACTTATGCAAATCAGGCCTTGGATACTCAGCCAGCTGTTACTACTACACCAAGGATGGATGAAGCTTCGGGCACAAATGATCTCCTCAATCCAATGCTAGGCCCAGTGATGTCAAGTAATGAGCATGAGATGCTGACTAAGTTCCTTAAGATGAAATATCTGATGTTTCAGGGTACATACAAGGAGGATGCCTATGAGTTCATCCTGTATTACCATGAGAGGTTGCACAAGTTGGGTATTATACGTCAGCATGGGGCGGAGTTTGTAACTTTTCAGCTACAGGGTGATGCCAAGCAGTGGTTGAGCTCTCATGTTGAGTGTCGGTCTTCTATACCACCTCCACTGACTTGGGAGCAATTCCATGCATTATTTCTAGAGAAGTACGTTCCCCATACTTTGAGGGATCAGAAGAAGGATGAGTTTCTGAACTTGGAGAAGGGTAGCATGTCGGTCTCAACTTATGAGGCTAAGTTCTATGAGTTGTCTCGTTTTGCTACACAGATGTTGGGTTCCGAGGAGGAACAAGCTCGGTTGTTTATCAAAGGTCTGAATAGTGATTTGCAGGTACTATCAGTGCATATGACTTCTTCAGGGAAGGGTTTTAATGATGTAGTGGACTATGTGAAGAAGATTGATAGAGTTAGGCAAGCGGGGCAGGCTAAGGCTTTAGCCAAGAAGCCCTAGAATGAGGGAAATTATGGTGGTTTATCCGGCCTGTCCTATTCAGTCAGCTCTGCCAGCTACTACAGGTGGTCATCAGGGAGCTCAGTCTTCAGCTCCTAGAGGCTAGGGAGCATCCTATACATCAGCTAGAAGACCTACTCTTGACCGTGGTTGCTTCTATTGTGGTGAGTTAGGCCACTTTAAGAGGGAGTATCCACATAGGCAGGCAGGTAATCAGGGTCAACAGCATACTAGAGCAGTGGTTCCAGCAGGCAAAGACAGTAATGCTAGGGGTCGTCCACAGGGTGGGCGAGGAAATTTTTAGGGAGGCTGGGGAGATCGAGGGAACGGCGGCACAGGCAGGGGTACGGCGCAGCCGACTCACAAAGGTGCCCAGATTGATGATCGGGCACATTTCTGTGCTTTTCGAGGAAGGACTGATGTGAAAGCCTCGGATACGGTGATCACATGTACTATTCTTGTCTGTGATAAAATTGCTTTGGTATTATTTGACCCAGGTTCTACATATTCATATGTGTCTGTGAGTTTTGATTTGGGACTGGGTTTGACATGTGAAATCCTTGATTCCCCTATCTATGTTTCTACCCCAGTGGGAGAGTCGGTGGTTGTGACTTATGTATATCATCACTGTTCTATTATTTTTGTGGGGTTACATACTTGGGTAGAGTTGGTAATTTTGGACATGGCTGATTTTGATATTATCTTGGGTATAACCTGGATGTCTCCTTATCATGCTGTGTTGAACTGTAACACCAAGACTGTAGCTCTAGAGATTCTGGGTAAGGATAGACTAGAGTGGGAATGTGTGTACAGGCCTAAGTCAGTTAAGATAATATCATTTGTCCGGGCTAGGAAGCTAGTGGGGATGGGGTGTCTAGCCTTCTTGGCTCATCTCCGGGATGATAGTGTGGAGTCTCCTCCTATTGAGTCAGTCCGAGTGGTTTCTGAATTCTTAGAGGTTTTTCTAGCAGACTTGCCTGGTATGCCTTAGGAGAGACATAAATTTTTGTATTGATTTGGAGCCAGGCACCCATACCATTTCCATTCCTCCATATAGAATGGCTCTGGCAGAAGGGAACTTAAGACTCAGCTATAGGAACTCCTAGATAAGGGATTTATACATCACAGTGCTTCACCTTGGGGTGCTCCGGTCTTGTTTGTAAAGAAGAATGATGGTAGTATGCGGATGTGCATAGATTATAGGCAGTTGAACAAAGTGACTATCCAGAATAAGTACCCTCTACCCCGTATAGATGATTTGTTTGACCAGCTTCAGGGAGCATCGGTGTTCTCAAAACTCTACTTGAGGTTGGGGTACCATCAGTTAAAGATTAGACCTGAAGACATTCTGAAAACTGCTTTTCGGACCCGGTATGGGAATTATGAGTTTCTAGTAATGTCGTTTGGTTTGACCAATGCGCCGGCATCATTCATGAGTTTGATGAATATGGTGCTTAAGTCCTACTTGGATTCTTTCGTTATCATGTTTATCGATGACATTTTGATCTACTCTAAGAGTAGGGAGGAGCATGCTCATCATCTTCGCATTGTGTTGGATATTTTGAGACATCAAAAACTTTATGCAAAGTTGACTAAGTGTGAGTTTTGGTTGACTTCTGTGGTATTCTTGGGGCATGTAGTGTCAGAAAAAGGGGTGATGGTGGATCCCCAAAAAATTGAGGCAGTCAAGAGTTGGGTTCGGCCTAGCTCTGTGACTGAGGTGAGGAATTTTGTTGGGCTCGCAGGGTACTACCGGAGGTTTGTCAAGAATTTTTCTTCTATTTCTACTCACCTGAAAAGGTTAACACATAAGGAGGTACCGTTCGTGTGGTCCGACAAGTGCGAGGAGAGCTTTCAAAAGCTCAAGACACTTTTGACCACAGCCCCTATTTTGTCCTTGCCGGTTGAAGGTAAAGACTTTGTTGTTTACTGTGATGCTTCACATTCTGGTTTGGGTGCTGTCTTGATGTAGGATAGGAATGTGATAGCCTACGCATGCAAGTAGTTGAAGGTGCATGAGAGGAATTACCTAACTCACGATTTAGAGTTGGCAGTGGTGGTTTTTGCATTGAAAATCTGGAAACACTATCTTTATGGTGTCAAATGTGAGGTATTCACAGATCATCGTAGTCTGCAGCACGTATTCACTTAAAAGGATTTTGAATTTGAGGAAGAGAAGGTGGATGGAGTTACTGAAGGATTACGATGTGACCATTCAGTACCATCCGGGTAAGGCTAATGTGGTGGCAGACGCATTGAGCCGGAAAATTGTTAGCATGGGTAGCTTGGATTGTTTGGGGGCATCCAAACGACCATTGGCTAAGGAGATTCGGGCTTTAGAGGCCAAGTTCATACACTTGGGTGTTTCAGATCAAGGTGGGTTATTGGCCAGCATTGAGGTCAAGCCCACCTTCATAAAGGAAATTAAGGCAAAATAGTTTCAAGATCTGAAACTGGGTAAGTTGCGAGGTAAGGTAATAATTGGGGAGTCCAGAGACGTCATGTTAGACTTTGGAGGAGTGTTGCATTTCAGGGAGAGGATTTGTGTTCCTCGGGTTGATGATATGATTCAGAAAATCTTGACAGAAGCTCATGGTTCGCGGTACTCAATTCATTCGGGTGTGACCAAAATGTACAGGAACTTAAGGCAGCGTTACTGGTGGCCCGAGATGAAAAGGGACATAGTATATTTTATGTCCAAATGTCAGAACTACCAGCAGGTGAAGTATGAACAATACAGAACTGCAGGACTACTTCAGAGAATGCCTATTCCAGAGTGGAAGTGGGAAAGGATAGCCATGGATTTCATGGTGGGTCTTCCCAAGACATTGGGGAAGTATGACTCAATTTGGGTCATTGTTGACAGGCTGACCAAGTCTGCTCATTTCATTCTGGTTAGGATAGATTACAATTCGCAGCAGTTGGCCAAGATCTACGTGAAGGAGATTGTGAGACTGCATGGGGTACCATTGTCCATCATTGTCCATCATTTTAGACTGGGGTACGCAGTTTACTTCTAAGATCGAGGGCAAGTGACATAAAGAGTTGGGTACACAACTCACCTTTAGCACAACCTTCCATCCTCAGAGTGATGGTTAGTCGGAGAGGAAGATTCATGTATTGGAGGACATGCTGAGAGCATGTGTAATGGAATTTGGTGGTCATTGGTACCAGTTTCTACCTTTGTGCAAATTATCGTACAACAATAGCTACCACTCCAGTATCGATATGGCATCGTTCGAGGCCTTATATGGGAGAAACTGCAGATCACCGGTTGGGTGGTTTGAGAAAGATGATGTGAAGCCTCTAGGCGTAGACTTAGTGAAGGAAGCACAGGAAAAGGTAAGGGTTATGCAGACCAAGTTGTTGGCTTCTCAAAGCAGACAGAATGAGTATGCAGATCGCCAGGTCCGGGACATGGACTTCCAGGTTGGTGAACAAGTATTTCTAAAAGTATCGCCAATGAAAGGGGTTATGCTGTTTGGTAAGAAGGGCAAGCTTAGCCCTCGGTTCATCGGTCTGATTAAAGTGCTTGTAATTGTGGGGCCGGTGGCTTACAAGTTAGCACTGCCACCTAGTTTGTCAGGCGTCTATTTGGTATTTCATTTATCCATGCTCAAGCAATACCATGGGGATGGGGACTCCATCATCAAGTCGGATGAGGTACTTTTTGATAAGGATCATCGTTATGAGGAGGAACCAGTTTTGATTCTTGCTCGGGATGTCCGGAGGTTGAGGATAAAGGTGATTGATATGGTGAAGGTTCAGTGAAAGCATCATCAGGTTCAGGAAGCCACTTGGGAAACTGAGAAGGACATGCAGGACAAGTATCCTCAACTGTTTGAGGATTCAGGTATTACACTTCCTTCCTTTTATTTCCATAATTTTGGGTTTGATCATTCGGGGATGAACGATGGTAAATTGGTATCTGTTGTAACGATCGGGTTTGTTGTTACATGTAGACCAATTGTGCCAAGTTTTAGAGTTAGAGAACTTTGGGTTTGGGATTTTGAAATTCTGGGCTAGGCTAGCCTCGGCCGATTTTGGAGCAAGGTAGAGTCTAGGGAAATCCAGGTAAAAATATATTTAGGTGTCTTAAAGTGAGCTAGTTTTCCATGTAGCCAAGACATAAAGGAGTTTGGGGGAATTTTCAGAATCACATTTGGGTAAGTAGAACTCCCGGAATCGCATTTGACGTGAAGGGGTTATTTTGGGACGTCGAGGGAAATAAGTGTGTTGTGAAATGGCCAAAACTGGCAGAGTTCCAGACTTTCTGTTCGTGATGAGAACTGTCAAGTGCGATAGCGCCCACTGCTATAGCGGTAGAATTACCGCTATACCGGTGGTCAAGGGGCGGTCAACCGACTTAAGACCACTACAGAGGTAGCCTACCGCTATAGCGGGACAACTATAGCTGAGCGGGGACAGCTATAGCGGGCCGACGGATTTTTAATGTAGAAAAAGATCCCCAAACATTTAGTTTTCACAAGTTTGTTTTAGAGAAGGGCTGGGCGATTTCCAGGCGATTTTCTTCATTTTTTCATCAAAATTCTTCCCTAAGGTAAGGTTTTCGTTCCTCAATCTTTGTACTACATTTTCTATGAGGTAGAATTGCTAGGAGAGAACTTGGGGAAAGGATAGAATAACCTAGGGATGGTGGAATTCGAGGAAGGAAGGGGATTCCAAGCATGTGTGTTCTTGGGTATGTATAATTGTACATTAAAATGATCATAGGTTGTTTAATTTCCTGTTTTTATCCATAAAAATGATAGAAATAGGGGAATTAACGGTGGAAAAGCCCAGGAAAAGGGTGGGATAATCATGGATGGCCTGGGGTTTGGGGATTTGGTATAATTCAGGTAATGTGCAGGCCTTGTGTGTTAATTGTATGCATTATGTGTTGTTTTTAGACCAAGAACGAGAGAGGAATCCGAAACACGAAAAATCTCGGGTCAAATAGAGCTTGGACCATTTTTAGGTAGGTGATGGCTTATGATTTTCTGTAAATGTGTATATTGATGTACTCATGTCTATGTGATTGTATGCATTACATTGCTTAGGGAATTTGTGTGGAATGTCTAGGTTCCTATTTACAGTCTGTGATTGAACGATTTACTTATTGGTTTTACAAGTTTTGTGTGTTCATGTATTAACTGTGGTTGTTTACATTCGGTTGGCTCGGGTACCACGCCTGGTACAGGTATAATAAAATAGTTGGCACGGGTAGCACGCCTGGTATGGGTATATCATTCGGTTGGCACAGGTACCACGCTTGGTACGGGTTTACTTTGTTACCTCTTGCATTATTTTATTGACTGTTGTATTGCATTGGTTTTTATCGCTCTGTGAGTCGACCGGGTTGTCTAGTTAAACGTGCTATTGTTGATGGTCCTTGAGTGGCCGGGAACTGTTGTATAACTGCTGTGTTGGTCTTGGTTTAGGCCGGGTTGAACAATTACCTTTGGTGTTGTCTAGAGGGGATTCCAGGGTGGTTCCAGGCTAGACAGAAAGGACAGTTATGGTTACATGTTTGTGGATTAGAACTGTAAGAGATGGATTCATACGGTAACAAGCAAGGTATAGACCTGTAGTCAGATATGCCTGTGATTATTGTTGCATGTTTGCCATACTCCTTACTTGATATTGTTGTACTAATTATATACTGTTTACTTGAAAACTGGCTAATGATCCTACCAGTACCCAGTGGTGGTGTATTGATACTGCACTTGTCTTTCTTTTGGTGAGTACAGGAAATCTACCAGCGACTGAGACGCGACCTCGCATCTAGCACCGATGATTTCTGACTTTCAAGGGTGAGCTTCCTGATTCGAGCTACCTTGGGTTATCCTTAGAGTTTCATTCCAATTTATTCGGACTTAAAACTATTTCAGTTTATCTTTTGGTGTTGCATCCCCGTATTCTAGATTTTGTATTGATGTTTGGTACAATGACTTTCAGTTCCTAGGAGGGATTTTCCGCAGGATTAATAATTATGTTTAGTTTTTGACTTGATTGATTGTTAGTTTACTTTTTGCTTGCTGGTTTTAGGCTGTTAGTCTAGGCAAGAGTGGGACTCTATTGGTTCGCTCATCTGGGGGTTGGGTGGGTGCCACTCACGACGGGTTGGGTCGTGACAACCAATTTGCTGGAACCTAGCAATACAACTACGGAGGATTGTTGACCTATTTTCCAGGATCTGTAAGCATGAGTGTAGCACACCAGGGTCAGGGAATCAATATGAAATAATGTACCGAGTATGTGAGGCAACTAAAAGCTAAAACTAAAGTTGATTTCATAAATACTATAAGTAATCAGATAGGAGAGTCAATATAAAATTTGAACGTACTTAATTGCACCTGCTATATTCTATACATTGATAAGAAAACAAGAACCTAACTCGGTCCCTATAAGCACGACAGGTACATAGAATAATAAAACAACCTACCCCATCCCTGTCACGACCTAATTTCTTAGGTTGTGATGGCACCAACTACACCCCACCAGTAGCTAAGTCAAAACCCTTAGCCCGAAATAACGAGTAGCAGACTAGTGTGAAACACAATATAAAAGTGGAATGAGCGGATACACGATAGAGGTAAAAGAGTAGAAAACAAAATAAAGCAGAAATAAGTAGTAAGTCATACAGAAAACCCCTAAAACCTGGTATCATAGGTACAAAAGTTGTTACAACATAAGGGGTACTAGATAGATTAAAATATATATAGTAGTCTCTGGATATACAAAAAAAGGAATAATCCCAAAGTAGAAGGAGGCAAGTCAGCTCCGATGCAAGAAGCTCACCTTGGATCTTCAAATCAGCAATTCCGCATCAGGACAACGTCAATGGCGATAACTCATGCTAGGGTCTGCATCAGCAAAAAAATGCAGAAGTGCAGTATGAGTACGAAAACATGCGATACCCAGTAGGCATCATAGGCCGACTGAGCTTAATAAGTTAAAAGCATAGAAAGTGTGAATAAACTAAAAAGGACAGGTAGAGGGAGTCAATATAAGAACAGATGTAATAGCTAGAAATAATGTTGTAGAAAAATAAAGAGCTGAGGAAAACGTAAAACATGAAAAGTAAGGAAACGTGAAGTAAAGAAAAGTAGAACAGTCTAGCTACAACCTAACCGAGCTTCCATAAACCCGGAAGGTACAATAAATTAATGAATAACCTAACAAGACCCCATAAGCCCGAAAGGTACAACCAGTAAATAATAGACCCAACCAGACCCCCCGCCCAGAAGGATGCAAACAGTAGACAATAGTGACTAACAATCAACCTAATGGGGTAATGTAGGTGGAATCGTGCCATGATATTCCATTCGTGCCAAGTGCCAATAGTACCGTATACTCTTCCTCCAGCCGTAGCTTGCAAGGGTAGGACCCATGGAGGACTCAGAAAATCTGTATACTAATTTCGAACGTATCTCAATAACCATGCCATGATGATAATTAGTAAAATCACCCAGAACACTTTCCCTAGGGCATGCAAGGTTAAAATACCAGTAAAACCACCCGGAATACTTTCTCTCGAGAATACAAGTTTAAAATACCATCAAACCACCCGAAACACTTTCCCTCGGGCATGCAAGTTTATTTCAAAATAATACTTCATAAAATATACCAAGTTTTTCATAAGAAGGTCAAAGTACCATAACTGTTCTAAAAAAATCCATTTTTTGAAACCAAAAACAATGTAATAAATCAAGTCTTTCATATTCCATGAGAAAGCAACCATAATACAAAAACATAAAGGAATAAACAAGTCTAGTTAATTTGCACCAAAGAAAATAATTCCACATGTTAAGGGTAAGGTCAACATTCTAAAAATAGCACCTAAAAGAACCAAACTCGCATCAACCTCAAACAGAAACTTACTCCAAGGCAAAAACTACCCTAAATCTAACTAACTCGGATAATTCATACTAGACCGACTAAAATAATAAACGAGTCAAAAGGAGTTAAGGAATAAGTAAACTAACCTAGGGTCCAACAATTCTAATGCATATGGCCTCGGGCTTATAAATACATAATTGTGAATAAACAATACCCAAGATAGAATGATTAGGCAAAAATGATAAATAAGCTTCTAACCTATCTCAAGAGCTACCAGAAATTTTATACGATGGATATCTAAATTAACCACCCCAAGGCTGACTAACTAACATAAGGCAAGCTTAGATTTATAATTAAATACAATCAAAGGCACTACACCGGCTATGCTAACAACCAAGGGTAACAGTAAGGTTCACATTCCACGATTCTAACCTAAAGTCTTAAATCAAGTACAAAAATCAAAATCCCTTAATAATCACTATTCAATCCATAAATTCCCACCAACAATTAGCACAAATGATATACTCATCTTATACGAGCTAAGTCTAGAAGTAAGTAAGCCATGGCCTACCTAGAAGCCTATCACACGCGCTCGCACCCACTAGACTGGAGTTTTTCCTTTCTGGGAAGCCTCTGACTACTGCCGCAATATCATAATGATAATCTACTCGTTAAAATATGAATAAGGACACCCATATTACAATTTAATAATTCGGGTAAAAAATTGGGTGAAAATCACCCTCGGGGCTTGCATGCAAATTTCAAAAACAAAACCAGAGAAAATGTCCCTCAGGGGACAAGGATTACATGATCAATTTATTGAGTAAAACCAGCTCTAAACTCGAGCTCAAATCAGCCGCCAAACCCGAAGAACAATTTAAGAGTTAAACTAATAGATTTAAGAGAATTTAAGGGTCAGAAACTTACAATTCAAAGACAAGAATCTACCACGAACCAGAAAATATTGCCCAAACCAGAAAATGGTGATCCCACACTGAATTTGGTACTTAGAACTCTATAGAAATGGATTAATTTTGTTGAATGTTTTAAAAATAAAGAAGAAAGCCATATAAAATGTCAAGGGCCCTTCATCGCGATCACAAAGGACCTCTCGCAGTCGTGATGACCATGCTGGCTAGACCATTGTGATCGCGATGGTCCAACCATGTGATTGCAAAGATCAAATGGGTGGCGGGGCCACAAACCCTTCATCGTGATCATGTGAAGAAGACCTTTCAGTAGCGATGCCTAAAGAGGCAGACCATCACGATCACGTGGCCTTCCTCATGGTCTCTATTAAGGTCTGAGACCTGTACCTGCAATAGCAACAACAACCAACAATTTTCTCAAGTTTGAAAAGTCACCAGATGGACCCTCGGGATTCATCCGGGACCCTGCGCATGCAAATAAACTATGCTACCCAACTAGAAATACCAGTTTGGACTTAGTAAAATTCCCAATAGAGATCAATTTAGTAAGAACTAGACCCCACGCTTAAAACTAACTTTTTACCAAAAAGGAGCCCAATAGCCCAAAATGAATCCGGAAGCCTCAAGACTCAAATCAAAGGTCCCTCTAGCCCAAAATTAATTTTTTGGAGCTAACAGTGCTAAAGGAATTTCCATCTGAGGTCGTCTTCTTCTAATCTTGAACAAAGTCAACTCTTTCAACTTTAAGAGTTTCAAGACATGGAAATGGGTTTAAAACATAAACGAACTACCCAGGAACTAAACCATCAGTCCCGATAAGTCATAAATAACCTTTAGCTGCTGTGGGAAGGCTTGAAACATATAAAATGAACAAAAACAGAGAAAATGACCTTGAGGGTCATAACAACATCCACTACTAAAAGGTATTTCGTCCTTAAAAGTTAGAAAAAAAGAAGTACTTGAAGGCTCGAAAGGATACGGATACTGGGCCTGCATATCATGCTCGGTTTCTCAAGTAGCCTCCTTAACAGAATGATGTGTCCACTGCACCTTAACTAATAGAATCTCTCTAAACACATAATACCTAACATCCCAAGCTAAAATCGCTACTGGCTCCTACTCAAAAGTCAAATGATCATCCAACTGAACCAAATTCCACCGAAGCACGTGAGACTCATCTAGAATATAATGACGGAGCATCAATACATGGAAAACTGAATTAATGGCATAAAAAGGCTGGAGTTAAGGCTAACTCATAAGCAACATTACCCACTCACTGAAGAATCTCAAGTGGCTCGATATACCTAGGGCTAATCTTACCCCTCCTCCTAAATCTTACCACGCCTTTCAGGGGTGACACATGGAGGAACATATGGTCACCAACCCCAAACTCTAAGGCACGATGCGTATAGTCAGCATAACTCTTCTGTCTACTCTGAGCTGCCCAAAGTGTATCCTGAATCAATCGAACATTATCCAAAGACTCACACAACAAATTTGTACTATGTAGCATGGTATCAAAAATATCAAACCACCTAATTGGATACCTACACCGCCTACCATACAATGCCTATAATAGATCTATTTGAATACTTGAATTGTAACTATTATTATAAGCAAACTCTGCCATGGATAGAAACTGGTCCTACTGACCCCCAAAATCCAGAATGCAAGTATGGAGCATGTCCTCAAATGCCTGAATAGTCTGCTCAGATTGGCCATCAATCTGCAAGTGAAATGCCATGCTAAGATCAAATCGAGAACACAAGTCTTCTTGAAACACCCTCCAAAAGTGAGAAGTGAACTGCGTACCTCAATCTGAAATAATGGACATTGGAATACCATGCAAACAGACTATGACTCATACGTAGATTTGAGCTAACCTCTCTGATATGAAGGAAGACTAAATGGGTAGAAAGTGCACAGACTTAGTAAACCGGTCCACAATGACCGAAATGCTATCAAAACCATGAAATGTCCACAGTAAGCCAACTATAAATTCCATGGAAACCTACTCCTACTTCCACTCGGTAATGGGAAACCTTTAAAGCAACCAACTAAGTCTCACAACAACAAATTTTTCCTAAGTTTACACTAATTCTAAGAATAGTTGAAAAGTATTGTTAAAAGTATCTACGGTTACTCTTTCAAAGTGTGGCCTTTGTACAAAGTTTTTGGCCCCAAAAATATTAGCACACTTATAAAGCGTGCTCTTTAATAGTATAGGCTACACTTTAAATGCATTGCCACATCATAATACAATTGACAACGCTTATTTTTACATGGGCTACATTTCTAAAGTATGCTATTTTATAATTTTAAAAACAAAACTTATAAGTGTGCCGTTATAATTCTCATAAAATTTTCTAAGATAATAAATTTCCCTCCATATGAAAATTTCCCCCTAATTTCTAAAAGGAATAACTCAGTCCGTTCAGTCAGACGCCTAAAATAGAGAATACGATAGAAGAGATTTCTAGGGTTTTCTACACACTCAAATTAGAGAGCACAAATCATTCGGTTACTCCCTTTCTTGCTTTATGGTTCTGATAAGATTGCTTCTCTCTGCTTTTAGGTGATGGAATTCCTCAAGTGTTTGGTCTCATGGAAGAAGTCAAGCTTGCAGATGGTTTAGGGAGCAGAGGTGCTTAATGAAAGCTTCTAGGTAAATAACAGGATTTGATTCACTATTTCTGCTAAGAGTTTTTCTTTGTAAGTTTCTTTTCGTAATTACCGCATCAAGATGTCCTTTGGCAAATGTATAGTCATCTTCATATTTTATTTTCCCTTTTTAAGTTTAATGTTGGTTTCTTAACTTTGGTTGTCTTCGTATACTAATTTATACTGAAAATTCTCATTGTTTCTCTGTAGGCCAAAGAGTTTCAAAGCATAGCTCTACTGAACCAGGTTATTTCTTCAAAGTTTTTCATCTTTGTTTCATTTCTATGCTTTCTAAATTGATGTCAACTTTTTGGATTTGAGTTGTTATTCTTTTTGATAAATAGAGCCGATATAAGTACAGGGGCTCTTGATTCTTTTGATTGCTAAACTTGTTGCTATAGATACTATTTTACCCACGCCAGCTCCCCGTATAGTCTAATTTTTCCTTAGTTGTGCATCATTTTAGCCTTATTTTTTTCCAACAAACCTTTGAAGAACTCTCATGCATCAGTTCCTCCAACAAAATCCCTTCCTTAGTTGTGCATCATTTAAGCCTTATTTTTTTTCCAACAAACCTTTGAAGAACTCTCACGCATCAGTTCCTCCAAAAAAATCCCAGAAGATTTCTCGTGCACCAATATCTCCGAAGAAATTGCTGCAGTTATCTCCGTTGCTTTTATACCTCCACCAAAATTAGGTAGTGGCCTTTTCACTTTCTTAAAAATTTAAGCGTAGAAATTTCTACACTTTATTACAACTTTTGAACTCTAGAGCAGCCAGGGGTTCTTTATAACGGCTGTAGATGATGAATTTTTGCCTCAAAATAGTAAATTAGCTAAGTTATTTCAATCTAGTCTATGAAATGTTCGTAAAGCTAGATATTTCAATCCAGTCTATGGATTTCGAATGCCTAAAGAAGGATGGAGAATTTGAGAGACTTCTTATTTCGAACCAGTCTTCAGCATAGTAGTGTCACACCCTAAACTCGGGGAGGCGCGACAGGCACCTTGTGCCTCACTTGACCGAGCGAACCAATAGAAACCAAACCAAACAAGACAAAATGCAACGGAAAAATACTCAAATATAACAAAAGGATAATACAAGGCCAACCATGCCAAACTGACTCCCAGACCTACATCAGATGTCTACAAGCTTCTAATGATAAAAAACCGCTAACAACGAGTTAGGACAGGGCCCCGACATACCAGTTACCAATAAAAAACCAAGGAAAACTCTAGGCTCAACAACTCCGGAAAGACCGAAGCGTACTAATATTCAACTGATCTCGACCACACGCAACAAGGACCACTGTCTACTTGATAACCTACATGCATAAATGCAGCGCCCCCCAAGAAATAGGGACGTCAGTATGAAAGAATTTACAGAATATGTAAGGCGACATAATAACTGATGTAGTGCAACCCAAAATAGAAAGTACAATATGAAGAAAGTCAAAATCGGAACAATACCAACATCTCAGCCACCACATGTATAGGCACTACATCAGCCCAACACTACCTTATTTTCCCCTACTCCAGGCCCTACAAAAACCATAACCTCGACCATATATATCCTCCGATACTCCATAAAAAGATAACCAAAACAATCAGAACATATGAATGCAATATGAGATGAACAACACAATACAAAGGCTCAACCTGAGGAATGAACTCACGCCTTATGGGAGATCAATACACAAGTAGGCCATGCATAAAAATACTCACACCTTACAGGTCCTCGTAATACCATAGGCTCGACCATGCGGAAGGGCCTCACGCCTTATAGGTCATCACAAAGCCACAGGCTCAACCATACATATAGGTCTCATGCTTTACAGGTTTTCATGAGCCCTCTAGGAAATCATAATCAAAATGCAATAAAATATGATGAAATATGAAACACATAATATAATACCATACCAGATTTAAATCATCCCACAAATATCCAAAAACTACCATACTTCCTCCGTACCACAACCATAATACCACGATAAACCTGACCATCACCACCATCTAATAACCATATATATACACATCCGTTCAACTTAACACTTAATCCACATCGCCACTTATGAGTTTCTAATAATAATAATACCAATAATAATTTAGAGACATCTAATAATTGATTCTTCGATAGCATGCTAGACACGAAGATTTTAAATCGTAATGAATCGTGCCAAACAGAAAGTAATAGCCTTAACATAGCTAGAATTCAAGCTCGAAAAACTTGATGTAGGTAATCGATTTCTTTCGATAATCAAATATTATGCCAAATATTATTCTACTAAGTTCTTGTTGTCGTAAAAAATGAAGATATGCATATATATGTGTAGATCACTAAATAAAAAACAATCATAGTTGGAATCTCTTTATATCATACATACGTAGCTCTATATATCTCTTATAGTAATCAAAGTGAAAAATAAAAAGATTTTGCATCTTTTTCTATATATAGGTGCAGTGCATAACCATATATATATGAATTATAATTTTCATAGTTAATGTCAATACATGGTTGCTGCACCACTTCACTTTCATGTGGTGGTGAGGTGTCAGCACCATGTTATTGCTTATCCCGTTATGTCTGTACTTGAGTATTGTATAAGTTCATGATAAAATACATATAACTTTTTGAATATACCACAATTAATAGAAAAGTATTTCG
This sequence comes from Jaltomata sinuosa, assembly GCA_003996215.1. Classification (NCBI taxonomy): domain Eukaryota; kingdom Viridiplantae; phylum Streptophyta; class Magnoliopsida; order Solanales; family Solanaceae; genus Jaltomata; species Jaltomata sinuosa. The sequence continues at coordinate 64,195 of QJPP01001404.1, forward strand.
AATAAAGCCTTCTATATACAATAATAATTTTTCCACATAACTAGACTTACCATCTCCGTTAAAATATTAATAACTTATAAAACTCTTATAAAATTAATACAAACACAAATATATTGTAACAAAAAAATCATAAATATTTAGAACATTTTAAGAAGGCAATAAAAATATATAACTTTTTACCAAATTCAACTTCTAAATCAAATATTTTCAAATTTAAGCTCGCAAGCCTTTGATACTGAATGAAGGTTAATCATAAAACACCTGGGGTGTTAAAAGTAGACAAGTTCTATTTGATGGATGATTATCAAAGGAGTGAAGTGTGACAATTAAACTTCTCAATTTTCAGCATACAATAAAAGTTATTGACAAAAAAATATAAGAGAGATCCCAATTGTCTTGCTCAAGAAGAGAGGAAGAGAGAAGCAGTTTAAAAACATGAACCACTTTCCGCAAAACAAAAACTTGTTCTCCGTTTGAACTTTATATAGAACATAGCCTATATCCTGATTCTTCATTAAATTGAGTTCCTCTGGAGTGTATTTTTTTACTTTTCTCCTGAAAACATTGAAATACTGTCCAACAATTCAGGTCAATCACGAATGAGGAAGAAATTAGCTACACCAACATATATGAATATTCGTATCTTACTTCAATCAATGCACTCCATCAACAGCTCTATTTTAATCATCTTGAAGTAGAACTCATCTGGATTTCAAAATGCTTCTTTTTCCTCGAGTTTTTGTAAAGCAACTAACAAATATCATTCACATATACTAAATATATATATTAATAGTATGCAAATTTGTATGGGAATAACAAAGTGATATAGCTAATAAAATTTCTTCAGTATGGCTGTTTTCTGCAAAAACAACCTGCCAGTTTAAAATTAATGTGAAAAAAACTGTTGTGAACTTAATGACACAGATGAGGTTCATTTGGAGCAGCAAACCACTGCCGCCAAGTGAAGAAGGAAACCATCCAATGGCTACAGATCTAGAAGAATTGATTGTCTTTTTCTCATCCCCTACTCCTCTAGTGAAAAAACTAGCAGTTGATATATTTCATGATTACACTGGTTTTGAGGATGGCTTGGAATCTCATGGCAAGTATTCTAACGTTGTGCTTCACTCTCTGTCTCACCTTCTTGATGATAAAAGGTGGTTGTTGAACATGAAGTTCAAGCATTGGTAAATCAATCATGAAAGCCAGAGTTCGCAGCTAAGATGGTTGTGATGCATATGGTTAAGACATCGATGGAGACCCTATACAAGCAAGATTGTGAAATCACAAGTTTGATGATTATTCTCCTTGTTAATCTCACATAGCTAGATGTTGGGATTGTTTCCTTGCTTCAGTCTGCAGATGAGAAGATGCATGGCTTATATGTCATGAAGCTTGTGAGATCATTTTGTACTTTTATTCATCATCCTATAAGAGAAAAGTTGATCCCTTTGAACATGTGGCTTCTATAGTTGTTAACATTTCTAAGAAGGAACAAGGGAGAAAGCTTCTGCTTGATTAAAAATGATGCCTTCTAAAATAGATAGTCTAATACGATTCTAAGATCATAGTGTGAAAGAGAGGAGTACGTGGAACCATTCCTATTGCTGAATGTCTCTAAGATCAGGACTTGGGTGCTCGCTTTTAGTAGTGGTATCAGGTACACTGCCCTACTACTTTCATCATAACAAAGCAGTATTCTTATTTGTGCAAGTGGTTCTTATTTTGTTAGGTTGAACACTAGAGATATATAATGGTTGTGGTTGATTACTCTTTCCTTTTACCATTGGAATTACGTAAGACTCTTACTGCAACATAGATTTCATTAGAAAATTCGTCATCATTAATAGTTGCATAACTTCATTCTCCTGAATTGAATGAACACTGGCTATGATTATTTGTACAATATTAATAGGAAAAAGAATATACTTTTTCATGCATCTATGTTATATACAGATTAGGATTGATTATGTTATATTTTAGTTTTCACGTGTAAATTTTTTTCCCATATGCAGCTACATAGATATAATATACTTTTGTTTTGTCTTTATTTTCTGTGAAACTTCCTGACAACATAGAGAGAAGATCAACTTGCATAAATGGAAAAAATCCACCAAATAATATTTGGTTTGAATTTTTGTATATGCTTATGGTCCATTCTTGTTGATTGTAATGTTCGTTTTAAGCCTAGTTGGTGCATTTGGTGATTTTTAATGATCAACTTTTGATTGTTGAAAATCTTCCTCATTTCTCTTGATCAACTCATGGTTTGATTATTGAATTAGTTCAAATTATTTTCTGAAGTTAACATGGCACACTACATCTGTTTAAGGTCAATTTTGGATAGTACGGGGTTAAATTTCGAATCCGGTGAAGAAGTATCTATAATATTGATTAAAATGTTGGAAAAAGTAATAGCATGGGGAAAAAATGTTAATATATCATAGAGTAGTATTACTATCAACCAATGTTGACATGGAAAGTGATCAAGTTAAATTTGGAGAAATGAAGAGGTAATCCATCAAGTAATGTAAGAAAGAGTTAGAATGTTGTTTAAAGAAAGTGACGCAAGTTACTTGTCAAAATAATCAAGATAATTAGGTTTAGTAATATTGCATGATATACTTTGATCTATTACGTATTTCATAATACATAGTTTGCAAGTTACTTATTAAGAACACAATACAATAGTTTGCAAGTTGTATATGTAACTTACTCTTAAATCTGATTATTGTCAATTATGTGTAAATAACATCACCATGTCAGCTAAGAATTTGGATTTATCTTTCTACAAAGGATATGATCGACTGAATGTATATTTGTCTTCTTACCATGGATATAACTTATTGAAATTTGAAAGTACCTTTCTTTCTTTTCTTCTATTTCTAATATGTATTTTTCACACAAGCATCGAAGGAAGTGCTGGTGACAAAAATACAACTAATTGAAAGTATGTTCTTTTTCTTCACATTTGGAGCAGTTAATTAATCTTAGAATGCTAATTATTGAGCACCAGTGATAAGATCCCACTAGAACAATGATGAATATTGAGAATTAGTATAGCCTACACCTACTAGTTTGGGTTAGGTATAGTAACTGTATTTATAGCATACATATGTTCTTAAAATGGTGTTTGGTATTTAAATTTTCTAAGGGCTTATATCTAATTACTAATTTCATTTTTGAATGTGTAGGACATTTCTTGTCACGCCCCGAGGCTACCCCCTAAACGTAACACGGGACTTGAGACCACAAGTGCCCCAAGCTAACTCCTTGGTCATAGCATACTCAAGCATAACAAAGATAAGCAGAAGAATAATAGATAAATCCAGAATCACGTAAATAGGTAATCAAGTCAAATAAGATACACAATCCGGAAGGAGACTCAAACACTGTTTATGTCTGAAAAGCCTCTACATGACATAAGGAGTGGCTAGGACAAAACCCTAGCTAACTCGAAGTACAAAAATAAGAAATCAACATAACTAAAACATATCTAGTCCTCGACCTAAAAGGACTTACCAACAGCTGACAGAAAAGTGGCCTGGAAGCTCTAGCCACGTGTTTGGAAAGGAACACCTGAATCTGCATCATCAAAGGATGTAGCGCAAGATATGCATCTGTACTATAGGATGTACCGAATATGTGAGCGATGCATGAATCATGATAAAAATATTTAAAACATGCTTAAGAATGAACTTGTTACTTAAAGAAGGTCAATGAATAAATATCAAGGTATAAAACATAAAACATGAAATAAAGCTTAAGTTTCATAATATAGAATCATATAACTTCATAGCTTGAAAATAAACATGTGGGAGTTTCTCTTAACCGACATTAAACGATGCTGAGCTACATGAAGTCCGATGTCATTGCCCCACACCGAAAAAGATTGTCCTAACCTGCCAAAGTTAGAACCATTTCATACCAGGATCCTGTCATCATAAGCCTCAAAGGGTAACCTACGGTGGCACGTAGTTCTGATACTAAGGGTACTCTCACCCAGTCTAACTCGATGCTAAATACTACTCCCGAAACATATATATATATATATATATATATATATATATATATATATATATATAGCATGAGGCTCACATACATGTGGCATATCTAATGCAAAACTTGTTCATAACTTGTTCATACCACAGATCTTCATACTACTCATGAATTTTGGTTTAGAAATCGATTCAAGAGCATTGATGGATCATCGGGTGTCTTGTCTTGCTTAATACTTCATAACATAGAAGGACTTGCATACTTCATGACTTATAAAATTTGCATGACTCTAGTTCAATTTCATAAAATATATACTTTTATTGAACATAGGAACTAGGACTGCTCATGCTTGAAAATCCATAACGAACATGCTATCAAAATCTAATTTGCTTAAATCAACTTCATGCATGTATAAATTTTTATGGTTAAGCTTCAATTCATGAAATAAGAGTTAACATGTAAAAATCCATGTGAAATCATGCAATTTTAATAGAAATTTCATAATCAAATCATGAGAAGACCACATTTAGCAAAACCCATGAGAATTGGATAAGAACACTAATTTGATGACCATAAAATCAAAATTTGAATTAGGGATTTTGGGAACAAGGGTGAAAGGAACCCATGGCTGATTACCGACATACCTTGATTGAAGCTAACCCACTTGAATTGAAAAGACTTAGGAGATTTGAACTTGGAGTTTGAGACTTGGAGCTTGAAACCCTAACTTGAAGCTTGGGAAGATGGAACTCCTTTTCTTCTTTTGGAAGTTGATTGAAAGAATGGGGGAGAACTTAGGTCAAGTAGGATTAAAAACCCTCCTAAATATGCTTAAAACAACTTAGTATAAGAGTTAAAAAAGTGGGAAATTACAAAAATACCCCTGGATTAAAACATGGAAAAAGCTAGAAAAGTCTGCTTCAGAGACCACGAGTCAGTCCACGGTCCATCATCCTAAAGGATGAGCC